>JBAMJV010002319.1:0-66208 GCA_037951105.1 Echinarachnius parma | reverse complement strand
AGTTAACTTGTCGTCTCACAACTACCCCTCAAACTACCCACCTCATGCCAGCGTACTCTGGACATTCCAATATACTGCCGGAGAGAACACCACTGACATATTCTACCAGGTTTCCTTTGGACGTGTCTATCTTGGGCAAGGTGATGTGCTTAACGTCGGAACGGGTTCGAGCCCCTTCAACGCTACGGCTAGCGTAACTTATTCTGGGTACTACAATGCTTATCCGAAGAAAAGATATTTGGAAGCAGGGGACTTCTTTGTCGGATTTGAATCCGACTCCAGAGACGAAAGGACAGGATTCAGTATCTCTTTGACAGTCGTGAACTTGACAGGTAGGCCTAGATACATATTTTAATTTAAATTTTCATTTATAGGTAGGCTACTTGTACCTAATAACTTAAATATTTCCAACGTATGTGCATTGCAGGGATCTAGTAACTTGATATGTCCACAGGGTATTGTGTGAAGATTTCAAGTCAAATGGACGTTATATGGCCGAGTAATGAGCAAAGATGAAAAGTGATGTTCACAAACTCTTTGCACTCACTTTGTACACGGTTTTCGCGATCCGTTGGTTGAACACTTCAATCGTAAATATCTGTTTAACGAAAGAGAAACTTGAAAAACCGAAACCTGTCCCATAATTGTATTGTTAATACGAATACAACAAGGTATGAGGAAACCGCTAGAATTCCAAATGTATTTTGAGGATTTGGACAATGTTTCTAAGTCCCTTTAAATAAACTACATAGCTGTACTTCAAATAGGATGTGGACCAGAAGACAAAGAAACACATGGTGGTTGATACAGATTTTACGGTTCGATTAATACTTCATTTCCTCTTAATTCAAAATTTTATACAGGATGTCCCAGAAAGGATGCAACACCTACGATCGTTAATTTCATCAACACCATCGACCAAATGTCATCTTTTTCCAACAAAATGATATCATGAGCATTGATTTTGGGTAAGGCGTTTGGAACCTAGGTCCATATTTCTGAGGCAATGTCGTTTCCTAAATTTGCTACTTTTTCGTCTTCAGCGATCCTCTGAACACTGAGACATTCTCGCCCCAGGGTTCGACTAATACTTTATTTCCTTTTAATTCAACAATGTATATAATAGGTAAATGCATGTTTTGCCAATGTGTGTCTTCTTGTAGAACCGGTTGTTTGCGAATCTGGAACTTACGCTGTAGACGGCAGTTCTGTATGTGATCTTACACCGGACTGTACCGATGGATTTGATGAGGACAATTGTTGTAAGTAAATGCAAACTGAATTATGTATATTGTCATAACATTATAACTTATAAGCACTCATCAACTGTATCAAGCATGTGGATAATATCCAAAAACATATTATAAATACCAGGCGCGCCGGAAGCAGTTTTGGATTGGGGGGGCAAAACCCCAAGGAGGCTCACAATTTTTGTGTGTAGGGGCTCATGCCAAACCACACTTTGGATTGCCAACTTTGAGCCAGATGTGAGAGTGAGGCATTGCGACGGAGCAAAGCGACTGAGCGGGGGGAGGGTGTGGGAGGGGGGGGGGGGGGGGGGTGTCCCCCCTCCCACGGTAGGGAGCTTTTGCATTTTTGGACTTGAAATTGTGCAATCTGGTGCATACCTAGATAGCGTGTTATGATTCGATATATTTTTCACGAAGTAAACAAATAATTGACGCACTAATAAATATGCACCCAAACTCACACATATATATCTATATTATAATTTAAGTAAGGAAATCCTTTGATATTCAAAAACTTTTAGGGTTTTGCACGCCTCGGGCTGAAAAAATTCCACGTGTCATTCGTTCTGACTGCAGATCATTCTAAAGGTTTTCGATTTTTTAAATAAGTTGTTTGAAATCTCGAAATGTAATATAAAAACTCAAAATAGTTCCTGAAAGAGGATGGCTCTGGCATGGCAACGGATATTGCATGCATATGCTATGCCATAATTCCGGCCGCGATATATGCACATGAACACAACTGTACGCGTACGGGCCACGTACATGCATGCAATAACAAGCGATGGCCTCTCGCGTGCATTCACCAGAAGTCATGTCTAAATTGCAATTTGTTGATTATTTGCTGCAGAGAGGGGGGTTCAGGCTATCATTCTGCATCTTTGGTCTATAGCTGCGCTCATCTGGACTCTGGTAAGTACCTTATTCAAAATTAATTGTACAATTGTCGATAGAATTATAATATGAGTATGACATTGTCATTGAGACTTATGACAGTGAAAAGACTAGACATTATTAATTGGCTAGCCTCCCTATCCTAGCACCATTAGAATTATATGAGCCATTACCATTTTGCTAACACTCACAGTGGTCAGAGTCCAAAGTGTGCATATTTTGGAAAAATTGTGTGGTATAATTCTATAAATAACTAGATTTTGAATTCGTCACTTTTGACGAATTAAGGTTATACATATCGATTTATTATTATAAAAGGATGATTCCAAAAATAACTACTCAATCATGATAACAATAATAATAGATTCCCCCCACCCCTGAAAAAAGAAAGAAAAAAAGAAGAAAAAAAAGAAAAAATATTACCTTGGATTCGAACCCACGACCCTTTGATCTTGTGTCACAAATTATACCGCGAGACCAACATTAGATCTCTTAACGAAAATGGGAAATCGGGAAAGATACATCAGTGATTGCACACTGCATTTGTCATTGTAACAGTGAATTATTTGACCTTTGAACCTAATTTACATATCCTTAATGCCATTTTCATAATCCGATCTTATCTTATGAACATTTTCCTTTCATTATACCATACATGTGTGCTGAATTTCATGTCCGCGGCGTACGTGGTTATTGAGTATTCATGCTTGATTTATTTGACCTTTAACGGTAAATATGACAATGAAATATGCATTTTCGCGATTTGGTGTTAACTTATGAAATGATGGGCTTGAAAATCCCTATCTACATGCGAAATCTCAAATTGATAGCATAATTCCTTCAGCAATTGTAGGTCGATAACATACGTTTTGGCTAACCCTCAATTTGTAACAGATTTGAACTCTTATTTCCAATCAAACAATTCATTGAACAAAACTAAATGGTGTGAATAGATTGCGAATAGAGCAGGACATCAGCTACGATATATCAAAATTTGGGAGTACATTGATGGAGAATAAGTGAGATATGGTCAAAAGTACACTGTGATCGATTTCAACATTGATTGAAATTGAGTAAAATTCGCATTTTCAACTTTAACCGTCAATACGATGACTTTATAACATTTACTCGGCATAAATGAGGTATGAATTCGTATCTACAACTCATAATCTATCCGAATATTAAAAGAAAATTGGGTGTTTATGGACTTTTAAAAAAGTTATGGCCGAATAAAAAAAGTATGTTTTTACCATATTTTGCCAATTTGCGTGCGCGCGTAATTTTGACTTTGACGCGCGCGTACTCCGTTATTATGAGTCAACAATGACTCAAATTGATAGGGTGTGTTGAGGGATCTATAAGGAATGCAAAACATGTGAAAAAACGACAATTTTACTATTCATTCGCGTTACGCGCGCAAATACGCGCGCGCCGACGCGCACGCGCGGAATTTTTTGAAACGCTTAAAATTGTCTGAAACATATAGTAAATTACTCGGGTTGAGGTTTTGAGCATTTGTTGACATTTTTTTTCATTTGACGGACGCGTACGCGCGCGTCTCCAAGTGTAATTGTACGCGCATGAGCTTAAAAGATGACCATTGACCTGATTAATGTTAATGCGAAATTTGAATTGAAATTGATATTTCATGACTGAGATAATATGATTATTAACATTTTACAAAATGGCGTCCTGATGACGTCACAGTCATGTGACGTCACTGAAAAAGTGGGCAGTTCTAAGTTAGAACATGATCTATCATCATGTGAAGATTCATGATATTTGATTCATCTGATCTTGAGATAATCGACGAACAAAATTGATGGGAAGAATAAATAAATAATAAAAATTCGAACGAAATCAATAGGTTATACATATGTATATGTATAACCTAAAAATTCGAACAAAATCAATAGGTTATACATATGTATATGTATAACCTAATTAATAAATGAAGACAGTCACGCTAATTGACCTTTGATCTTCATCTTGACTGTCTAGCTACACTACAGACCTCTGCACATACAATTTTGTTGTACAGGTTGTCGTAGACTAATCATACAATAACAACGCTATTATAATTTGTTTTGGTCCTATTTAACTATTTGGACTCTGACCACTGTTACTGTTAGTGTTAGCAAAATGGTAATGGCTCATATAATTATAATGGTGCTAGGATAGGGAGGCTAGCCAATTAATAATGTCTAGTCTTTTAAACACATCTGACACTGTCAATGACAATGTCATACTCATATTATAATTCTATTTACAATTGTACAATTAATTTTGAATAAGGTACTTACCAGAGTCCAGATGAGCGCAGCTATAAACACATGTGCCATTCAAAAATAAAAATGGATGGAATATCAAACAGCATTGTTTCATAAACCATAATCAATGCATTCAGTCATGTGCTGTTTCACAACAATGTACAGGCAGAGATGCCAAGTAGTACGTTTTTGCCGTATTTAGTACGTTTTTTTGATGTAAATACGGCAGTACGTTTTCACACAAAAAATACGTTTTTTGAAAGAATTTTTTTTTTTTTCTCCCCACCATAGAGTTACTGTCGAAAATGGCAAAAAGATAGTTATGTATTTGAAATATATCACAAATAAACAAAACAAACTCATAAAAACGCTGTGTGATCGACTGAATCAACTTTTATATTGATGCAAACTTAAAGAGTCATTACGTTTCACTAAGTTAGCCGTGATCTCCACCACGGTGGAAATCAACTCAACCATTTTAATAGCTTTCGTCAACATTCCATGCCCTGTTAACTGCCCCCCGAGACCTAGTGGTATTATAGAGATAATCTCCTCCGGTTACACGAAGTAAACCGATAAGAACGGTGTAAACGGTGATAAAATTCTACTAGAGGCACGAATCTCTCAACCTCTCCTCAGGCCTGAGAAGCGGATATTTTCTAACTTGGGTGAAACGTAATGTATTTTTGCGCATCGCGAAAAAATATGATTTTTTACCTCATTCATTGGCTGCGCTGAAAATACTTTTTTTTGGTTTAAAATACAGTTTTTTTGTTTTTACTTCTCAGAATACTTTGTTTGGTTTGTGAAGGTTGGCATCTCTGTACAGGCACGCACAATGTCTTGTGACTTTTGAATTGGGCCATTTTGTCTTTAATCTCTGCTCATTCAGCCATACAGTGATGAATATCTCTGATTTTCACACAAAATGTACATAACTGTACCAATATTGTGGTAAGATGACATCGTCTCTACATTTAAGAGTTATGAAATTATGAGCAGTTCTTTAGGGGGGGAATTACTTTTTGTGTTCTGTTTACAATTGTGTGAATGTAGTGTTACCACCTTCAAACAGATTGGCTCATTTAAATAATTTTTCTTTTAGGCAAATTTGAATTAAAAAAAGACACCAAAATGCAAAACAAATACATGATATATTTTCAATATTTTATTCCCTTTTTTTTTTTTTTTTTTTTTTTTGGGGGGGGGGGGGGGGGTAAATGCGCTACTTTTAGTATAGACTGACAAACAACCTCTTCAAAATACACTTTAACAAACTCTCACACATTTATCATTGTACATGTATTATGTGCACACGTGATATAATTCTGTTTAGGATCACATTCACCAACTTCTTTTGTTTTGTTTTTCCAATCCACCATTGTGTCGACTCTCAAGTACGTCCTTTCAACACCTTATATCGCTCACACAAAGCGAAAGGCCGCCGAAGGCGGCCCTTTCGCGTGTTGTATTTAGTGTCATACACAGTTCCAACATAAACCATATGGCGCATGTATGATCCAACAACATTAGGGGGGGGGGGGGGGCTGCCGCACCCCTGCCCCCCACTTCCGGCGCCTATGATAAATACAACAAAAAAGCCGATAACACAAGTTGAAGATTAGTCAGAGCGTTAAGAAAAGGTTAACATGCTTTTTTTTAATGTTCAGTTTCAAGATTGTTACTTATTTGTTCACATGTATTGTCAAACATCATGGCCGGTATTTTACTAAATTAGTCCGGCCTAGAGTGCTAAATAAGTATCTAATTACCCGCGACTAAGTTAATAACTTTATACAAATTTCGTATTCTGGTAGATAAACCTCGGACTAAGTTTCGACTAAATTCCCCCAAAATTTATTATCGCGCTCGGGGTAGATTAATGTCCGATTATTTATATTTTTTACACAGCCTACACACGCAGTAAGTGCCGAGGACAAGCGCAGAAATGTCCATAAACCAGACCAAAAATAAGAATGAAATTTGTATAATTAGCAAATGTTACTGATAACTTGACCAAGGATATGAACATCTGCGAAAATATTACTGCAGAACGGGAAAAACGGTAAAACGGGTTTTCTGGGCGCATGTTACGCGTTGTCGAGTAGGGCATTATACGTACTCTGCACTTGAAGGCAGACTACCGATTACAGACTGCGCAGAGCGCCAGACGTTACGGCGTCGGAAGCCACTGCAGCAATATACAGTCTCATATCACCTGCTCCATGTTGTATCTATTTTCGGTCTTCGTGGCACATTTTACTTGTTTTACTAGGGCACATAATCATATTTAAACGGGAATATGTAATCATAATTAGTTCACTGCATGATATGTGGGTATTTCTTTTTTCAAGCAACTTTCGGCTTAAAATTTGTTGTTTAGACGGCATTTGACGCAATTGCTCACAGACGCAGGCGCCATGACGTACGAATATGACATTTGAATAATTACAGTTAGCAACTGAAATAGCCATAGAGCATTCACTTTTGACGGGTACAACATCACACTAGTTGCTAACCTCACATGATAACATATGTAATCAACATTTAGTCCGAGGTTAAGTCGTCCGAGCCTCTGCGCGCTATCAGAACACAAATGAAAAATACCAACGAATTGGCTCCGCTAGGGCAACACTCCGGCAAGAGTTAGCCCATAAAGTCACAATTAGTAAATGTCCAAGTAAGTATTTAACAATTTAGCAGGTTAGTTATTCCACACTCGTCATCAGCAGCCAGGGTGTGGTTGATAATAAAAAGTATAGAAGAAAATTTGTTTCTGAAGCAGATGTAAGCGAATTTACATCTGCTCCTGGCCGTACAAATCTTCAAACTAACCTGTAATTGAAATGTCTGCGTTGATAAAAGAGAATGCGCGCATCTCTCATCTCCATGACGACACACGATGAGCTGCGGTAGTCATGTGGCCTGGCGCGCATCCATTATGACGTAATCAGCATTAGGCATGGGGCAAAGCCCAAGCCGTTGAATGTCTTTGTATCCACAGATGGAAGCTTGATTTCTCTGCTACGTTGCAGGCTAATCTCTCCAGAGCTTTTCCCGATGAACGTCGGATCCCTAGCCGGAAGAGAGAAGGAAGGAGGGAATTAGAGGCAAAACCCCTGCAACCAACCTCTACCGGCCACACTGAAGCAGTCCAGCCAGCATCCTCGCAACTGAGTTGAAGTTCCTCGTACTTTCTCTGCTTCCTCTCGTGAGCGCCTTGCATGTTCCCCTCGTCACAAACAGTTAGTTCTAGCATGACCACAGATTTCTTCTGTCTTGAGAAGATCACGATGTCGGGACGAAGATTTGTGACTGCAATCTCTTCTGGGAAGACTAGTGTTGTGCGTAGGTCAGACAGCAACTTCCAGTCCCTCGCCGACGACAAAAGACCAGTTGGTTTCCGATGAGTCGTCTTAGGCCTTGTCTCTCCCTCGCGGACGAAGTTAATGAGAAGTTCCTTCCTCCTCGTTGACGGCGACGCGTTCACTCTGCTCACCTCTTCCTCGAGACTGTGTGTGATAACCTGTAATACACGATTATGTCTCCAAGTGTAGCGACCCTGTTGGAGGCTTACAGGGCATCCCGCAAGGATGTGTGTGGTAGTGCATCCTCCTTGATTGCAAAGGTTGCAGACGTCACTAGCTTGCAGACCCCATCTTGCCAGGTTCGCCGGGGAAGCCATTGTATCGTAAGTCGCACCAATCACAAATTGCACCAGCTTTGGGCTCATGTCGAAAAGCGTTTTCCATTTGAGGTCGCGTTGTTTGGCATTCTCCCATGAGGTCCATTTTCCTTGCACACCCATCTGCACTGCGCGGACAAAGTAGTCGTCGTCAAACAAGTTAATCCACACTTAATCTGGAGGTGTGAACTAAAGTAAGGATTACTAAGTCCAAGGTCATGAATTTAGTCCTGCCTGTTAGTATGTTATCGCCCCAATCGTTCTGGTGGGGCGAGAACAATTATTAGGTTAAACATGTTAAAAGGACCTTTGTGAGTTGTGACATTGCCGGTTGTGTAAGTTAACTTTATCGGAGATCAATGAAAATGGTTGCAAAACTTTGAGCTTGTATTTAATCCCATTCAAGTTCCATTTGCACGCACCCAGACATACCAAACATCCTTCTTTCCTCATGCAATAAGACTTTGGAATTCCCTGCCAGAATCCACCATATGCACCTCGCCTGACCATTTTAAACAGGAGGTGCAGAGGATCCAAATTCATTATAGCGCACAAAATTTGTACTTGCACACGTAGTTAGCATCACAGAGCACCACACTGTACAAATGCACAATGTACGAAAATACACCGCGCTGGTGGACAGTACCAAAACGGAAGAAGAAGAAGAAGAATGATCACTTCTCTCTATATCCCTGCTTGTCTTATCTCATAGATTACGAGATGACACTCGGTAGGCGAATCGACTTGGCGTCTCACAACTATCCCTCAAACTACCCACCCGATGCCAGCGTACTCTGGAATTTCCAATATGCTGCCGGAGAAAACACCACTGACATCTTCTACCAGGTTTCCTTTGGACTCGTCTATCTTGGGCAAGGTGACGTCCTGAATGTCGGGACGGGTTCGAGCCCCTTCAATCCTTCGGCTAATATCACGTTTTACGGGTACTACTATGCATATCCAGGGGAGAATCATTTTGAAGCAGGGGACTTCTTCGTCGAGTTTGATTCTGACTCTTATAGTGAAGCACGGGGGTTCCAGATTGTGTTGTCCGTCATTAATTTTACGGGTAAGTCTAATAAATACTAACCCATACTGATTTATATTTATCAAATTATCTTCGCCCATCTGTATACGGGACACATACTGTACACATCGTACCTCATCATACGAAGCTAAGCCAAAATGGATGAGCGAAGGGGACATAATATTTATACGTTTGATAATAAATGCTCAGTAATGAATTGTCTTATTTGAAATATAACGTTTACTGTTTATTAATTAGTACCTATTTTGGCAGGGTAGTTATCTATTTAGGTCCACTTACAAAAATTATTGAATAACGGTAATTCTTGATAGTGATATTTAAAATATATTCATTTGTATCAAAGTGACATTAAAAAGTTATGGCACAGCTTACAGAGGGCAACAGTTAAAACAACTAGTGTTGTATTCAGACCTCATGACTAATACGGAGTTATAAACGTTTACACAAATTAAAAGGAGTTAGTAATATTGTCGACAAGACTTGTGCAAAAGGTGATGAATGATTATGTTTGTGATCTGATATATGCACTAAGTAATGTAAACAAATTAAATGGATGTTATGTAGCCAAATACTGAGCGAAAATGGAAGATATATTTGGTAACTCAGTGCACTGACTTTGTACACATGTATAATATTCCAGTGGATAATTACAAATCGAAAGACTTCAATCGTAAACATCTTGTTCACGTAAGGGAATTTCGAAAAACCGAAACACGTCCATGTTTCTAAGGGTAATACAAACACAACAATGTATATAACAGAACCACTCGAGTTCTATAGGCCCAGTCCCATACTGACGATTTTCACGGCGAAAAGCAAAGATTTGACATTAGGTCAGGTTCACTATGTCGAAATTTTAGCTTTAGTCAACTTTTTTGGGGGATTTGCAAACCTATACATTTTTGGAATCTGTATAGTATAAGGAATCAGAAAACCAATGTTTACGATTTGCGGAAGCATGCATGGCAGCCATCTTGAATTTTCAAAATGGCCGCCTTAACAATTGGTGTTTCTCAATATCTTAGCTTCCAGGTGGCCTAGAGTAATGCTTTGAACGGCTAAACATATGTTTTCATGGATGGGGAAGACAATGGTACACTGTAAAATAAGATCAACATAACCACAAAGCGGCCATCTTGGATTTTCAAAATGGCCGCCTTGAAAATCAGTGTTTTTCAATATTTCAGCATTGAAGTGGCTTAGAGTCATGATTTTAATGGCTAAACATACATTTTCAGGGATGAGGAGGCTGGTGGTACATTGTAAAATAATGTCTTTTTCATGCTGGCAGACTTTTCGGTTCCATGACATATGCTCCGCCGACATATGCTCCGCCGAAAATTGCTCCGAAATATGCGACAAAAGCTCCGCGACAAATGCTCCGCGGCAAATGCTCCGCCGACATATGCTCCGCCGACAATTGCTCCGACAATCCGACAATCCGACAATTGCTCCGCCGACAATTGCTCCGCCGACAATTACTCCGCCGACAAATGCTCCGCCGACAAATGCTCCGCCGACAATTGCTCCGCCGACAATTGCTCCGCCGACAGATGCTCCGAAGATGCGACAATTGCTCCGCGACAATTGCTCCGCCGACAGATGCTCCGAAGATGCGACAATTGCTCCGCGACAAATGTTCCGCGATATTTGCTCCGTCGACAAATGCTCCACCGACAAATGCTCCGCCGACAAATGCTCCTCCGACATTTGCTCCGCCGACATTTGCTCCGCCGACAATTGCTCCGCCGACAATTGCTCCGAAGATGCGACAATTGCTCCGCGACAATTGCTCCGCCGACAATTGCTCCGAAGATGCGACAATTGCTCCGCGACAAATGCTCCGCCGACTTTTGCTCCGCCGACATTTGCTCCATCGAAATTTGCTCCTATCTGGATATGATTTAAGTCCCAAAATGCAAAAGCTCTATATACCGTGTGACCACTACTTTAAGTAGTGGTCACATAGGACACGAATCCCCACGACTAGACCCACGAATGCAGTACGAATTGGTACAAATCTATGGCAAGCCGTTTTTAACATTTATTCCTATTTCTTGATATCAAGAATTCAATTCTTGATATCAAGAAATCGAAATCTTTAACTCAAGAAATCGAATTATTGATATCAAGAATGCATTGATATCAAGAAATACTTTTCTGTATTGGTAATACTTGATATCAAGAAATAAACCGATATCAATAATTCAATTATTGATATCAAGAAATAGGAATAAATGTTAAAATGGCTTGCCATAGATTTGTACCAATGCGTACTGCATTCGCGGGTCTAGTCGTGGGGATTCGTGCTCAGTGTGACCACTCCTTTAGTATCGACGCGCATGATCCATGGCGAAATCCCTAATTTGCAAAATTCGCAAACGTTCGCAAACGTTCGCCGCTCAGTGGGATAAGACCTTAAGCATTCGCCATTCAATGGGTTGCTTATAAATGAATCATATAGTCATTTGGTTAGAACGTTAGCGACATGTCTTAAAACCGTTTGCAGAGGCTTGGGACTGTTTTGCAACAGTTTGTGAAAAATACGTTCGTAAAGAAATTTTGAACATGTTGAAACTTTCTTTGCGACAAGAAAAACCGTTTGCGACGGTTTGTGAATTTTCTTGCAACCTTTAACAAACTTTTGCAACGGTTAACGAATCTTGGCGAAATCCCGCGATTTCGCTATATTCGTAAACGTTCGCCAACGTTCGCCGCTCAATCGGAAAGGACCTTTAGGTTAGTCATTCCGAAGGTTGGTTATTGCAAACACTTCAAAATAAATTCTGCTATTTTATAATGCTATAGTGCCAATTAAAAAAATGAAATAAACTGAAATGTTGAATTGGTCTTGCCAAGGGAGGGGAAGGGGGAGAGGTATGCTTAAAGGGATAGTTGAGTTTCTCTTTACCAGAAATCAACCACAAATTTTAGTAACAAACCAGATTTCATTTTCGTATTGACGACCCTATTTTATTTTCGGACTAATATAACGAAACTTCGGAATAATTGAACCTTCGGAATTACGAACCTCTTAAACTGAATTGTCGGCGGAGCAATTGTCGGTGGAGCAATTGTCGGCGGAGCAATTTTCGCGTCTTCGGAGCAATTGTCGCATCTTCGGAGCAATTGTCGGCGGAGCAAATGTCGGCGGAGCAAATGTCGGAGGAGCATTTGTCGCGGAGCAATTGTCGCATCTTCGGAGCAATTGTCGGCGGAGCAATTGTCGGCGGAGCAAATGTCGGAGGAGCAAATGTCGGAGGAGCATTTGTCGGCGGAACATTTGTCGGTGGAGCATTTGTCGGCGGAGCAAATATCGCGGAGCATTTGTCGCGGAGCAATTGTCGCATCTTCGGAGCATCTGTCGGCGGAGCATTTGTCGGCGGAGCAATTGTCGGCGGAGCAATTGTCGGCGGAGCATTTGTCGGCGGAGCATTTGTCGGCGGAGTAATTGTCGGCGGAGCAATTGTCGGCGGAGTAATTGTCGGCGGAGCATATGTCGGCGGAGCATTTGCCGCGGAGCATTTGTCGCGGAGCATATGTCGCATATTTCGGAGCAATTGTCGGCGGAGCATATGTCGGCGGAGCATATGTCGGGTCACCGACTTTTCATCGGATGCGTCCGGACGCATCCGATGAAACGGCCAGCATGAATGGTACAGAGGAGAAAAGGCCGATAGAATAGGCGATGAAAAGAAGAGAAATAGGCGATTAAATTCTCCTACTTTAGAGTAGGAGAAATTATCTTTCTATCGGTGTCACTCCGATGAAACGGGCAGCATGAAATGGTTCGGGTGAAAAATACCGATGAAAACGGTCAAAGGTCGTTATCTTGTTCCGGCTAAAGCAGTGTAACGAGTGATTTTTCGGAACACGGCATGCGATGATATTATGCTGCGCCAGCATATAGCTCGTGTAAGGTGAACCTCGAGTATCGTGCACGTGTTTTTTGTTGACGTTTTGAGGGAACCGCTAGAATTCTAGATGTATTTTGAGGATTTGGACAATGTTACTAAGTCACTTTATCTAAACTACATAGCTGCACTTCAAAAAGGATGTGGGCTAGAAGACAAAGAAACACATAGTGGTTGATACAGATTTTACGGTTCGACTAATACTTCATTCCTTTTAATTCAAAAATGTATATAATAGGTAAATGCATGTCTTGCCAATGTGTGTCTTCTTGTAGAACCGGTTGTTTGCGAATCTGGAACTTACGCTGTAGACGGCAGTTCTGTATGTGATCTTACACCCGACTGTACCGATGGACTTGATGAGGAGAATTGTTGTAAGTAAATGCAAACTGAATTATGTGTATTGTCATAACATTATAACTTATAAGCACTCATCAACTGTATCAAGCATGTGGATAATATCCAAAAACATATTATAAATACAAAATCAAGCCGATAACACAAGTTCAAGATTAGTCAGAGCGTTAAAGGGATCTAGTAACTTTGTTGACATGTGCAAATAGTGATGAAGGGTTGATGCAATGTACATTGTTGTTATCTCATATGTCCACAGGGTACTGGTTGAGAATTTTAAGTCAAATGGACATTGCATGGCCAAATGAGCGAAAATGCAAAGTGATATTCACTTATTTACTGCACTCACTTTGTACACGGTTTCAAAACTCCACGGATGTTTTTCTTATCTGAATACTTCGATCGTACATATCTTTGTAACGAAAGGGAAATTTGAAAAAACAAAACTGGTCCCATGATTTTATTGTTAATATAAATACAACAAAGTATGACGGAACCGCTAGAATTAAGATTTTATTTTGAGGATTTGGGCAATGTTACCTTGTCCCTTTAAGAAAAGGTTAACATGCTTTGTTTTTAATGTTCAGTTTCAAGATTGTTACTTATTTGTTCACATGTATTGTCAAACATCATGGCCGGTATTTTACTAAATTAGTCCGGCCAAAAGTGCTAACTAAGTATCTAATTACCCGCGACTAAGTTGATCGGATACAAATTTCGTATTCAGTCAGAATGCAACTCAGCCCGATTCCACTGTATTTATTCATATCGTATTCATAGATTTCCGAACCGCACGCACCAATGAGCAAAGCAGAGGGGTATTATTTTGAGCTTTATGGAACCTTAACATAGTATTTAATGAATGAATGTGGTATCAAATGTTAGAGGAAGAATCATATTTTATGTCTATCATAATTAATCAAGTATTAAATCAAATTTTACCAGTGCAATTTGTTGTCAAATATCACCAAAAAATAATAAGTTCAGAGGTGAAAAATAACAGTTTATGCTTCTTGCGTCTCATTGATTTTATAATCATTGTAAAGCATGTTTTATACTCTTTCAGGATACGTAGGTTTTATTTTGTTGCGTTGGATAATCGGGTCAGGAGCCAAGAAAATACCACTCAGGTACAAATTAAGAACAACTAAAATGCGAACGAGCATTCCCATTGGATGGTACGAAGGGGTGTGTTTGAAGCGGGCAAGTGATTGGCCTCATTCAAATAACGCAATACCAGGCTCCCCTCGGAACAACGCGCTGTGCGGGGAAAGAGAAATTCTCTCTCCCCCTCTCTCTTCTTCGCGGGACGTGGAGAATCTGCGTGATGCTGATTCAACCAATCAACGGGCTGGATTGCCGCTGAAAGCCAACAATATGATATTTTATTATGTCCTTTGCTGGTCTTTGTTGGCTCCTGACCCGATTAAGAAATAAACGGCTTCAAAATTGACATATTTGTAAAGTGTATTAAATTACCGTTCATATGGTATAAATATGAAGGAGACGCAAGTACATTTTGTAAGTTTTCAAGCCGAATGAAAAAGAACTTTCAAAAACGAATTTTGTCAAGTTATAACACTTGATTTTCATCTTTTTGTCGTTGTTGAATTAAAAATATAATTATATGGAAGCAAAGAATGACATATTTTCTACAATGTCATATATCACATTGTACAATTGGTTATTGCAAACTGAAGTTATCGCATTTTTAAAATGATGTATCTCCAGCCGAGTACTATTCGGGTGAGAAAGTTCGATCGTTGGAATCTGAATAAAACGAGCGTTTTAGCCTCATTAAAACATGCTTTGCTCTATGACTGTATTCTGGTAGACAAACCTTATACTAAGTGTCGACTAAATTCCCCCAAAATTTAGTATCGCGCTCGGGGTAGATTAATGTCCGATTATTTATATTTATCCACAGCCTACACACGCAGTAAGTGCCGAGAACAAGCGCAGAAATGTCCATAAACCAGACCAAAAATAAGAATGAAATTTGTATAATTTAGCAAATGTTACTGATAACTTGACCAATGATATGAACATCTGCGAAAATATGACTGCAGAACGGGAACAACGGTATAAAACGGGTTTTCTGGGCGCATCTTACGCGTTGTCGAGTATGGCATTATACGTTACTCTGCACTTGAAGGCAGACTACCGATTACAGACTGCGCAAAGCGCCAGACGTTACGGCGTCGGAAGCCACTGCAGCATACAGTCTCCTATCACCTGCTCCATGTTGTATCTATTTTCGGTCTTCGTGGCACATTTTACTTGTTTTACTAGGGCACATAATCATATTTAAACGAGAAGATGTAATCATAATTAGTCCACTGCAGGATAATATGTGGGTATTTCTTTTTTCCAGCAATTTTCGGCTTAAAATTTGTTGTTGAGACGGCATTTGACACATTTGCGCACAGAGGCACGCGCCATAACGTACGAATATGACATTTGAGTGATTACAGTTAGCAACTAAAATAGCCATAGAGCATTCACTTTTGACGGGTACAACATCACACTAGTTGCTAACCTCACATGATAACATATGTAATCAACATTTAGTCCGAGGTTAAGTCGTCCGAGCCTCTGCGCGCTATCAGAACACAAACAAGTTAATCCACACTTAATCTAGAGGTGTGAACTAAAGTAAGGATTACTAAGTCCAAGTTCATGAATTTATTCCTGCCTGTTAGTATATTATCGCCCCAATCGTTCTGGTGGGGCGAGAACAATTATTATGTTAAACATGTTAAAAGGACCGTTGTGAGTTGTGACATTACGGTTTTGTAAGTTAACTTCATCGGAGATCAAAAGAAAATGGTTGCAAGGCTTTGAGCTTGCATTTAATCCCATTTCAGTTCCATTTGCACGCACCCAGACATACCAAACATCCTTCTTTCCTCTTGCAATAAGACTTTGGAATTCCCTGCCAGAATCCACCATGTGCACCTCGCCTGACCATTTTAAACAGGAGGCGCAGAGGATCCAAATTCATTATAGCGCACAAGATTTGTACTTGCACACGTAGTTAGTATCACAGAGCACCACACTGTACATATGCACAAGGTACGAAAATACACCGCGCTGGTGGACTGTACCAAAACGGAAGAAGAAGAAGAATGATCACTTCTCTCTATATCCCTGCTTGTCTTATCTCATAGATTACGAGATGACACTCGGTAGGCGAATCGACTTGGCGTCTCACAACTATCCCTCATACTACCCACCTGATGCCAGCGTACTCTGGACATTCCAATATACTGCCGGAGAAAACACCACTGACATCTTCTACCAGGTTTCCTTAGGACGTGTCTATCTTGGGCAAGGTGATGTGCTTAACGTCGGAACGGGTTCGAGCCCCTTTAACGCAACGACTAACGTAACTTATTCTGGGTACTACAATGCTTATCCGAAGAAAAGATATTTCAAAGCAGGGGACTTCTTTGTCGGATTTGAATCCGACTCCGGAGACGAAAGGACAGGATTCAATATCTCTTTGACAGTCGTGAACTTCACAGGTAGGCATAGATACACATTTTTATTTTAAATTGTCATTTATTGGTAGGCTACTTGTACCTAATAACTTATTTATTTCCAACGTATGTGCATTGCAGGGATCTAGTAACTTTGTTTACAAGTGCAAAACGTGATGAATGGTTGATGCAATGTATACTGTTGTTATGTGATCTGTCCACATGGTATTGTGTCAAATGGACGTTATATGGCCGAGTAATGAGCAAAAATGCAAAGAGATGTTCACAAACTCATTGCACTCACTTTATTCACGGTTTTCGCGACCCGTTGGATTATTTAACATCTGAACACTTCAATCGTAAATATCTTTTAACGAAAGGGAAATTTGAAAAACCGAAACCTGTCCCATGATTTCATTGTTAATGCGAATACAACAAGGTATGAGGGAACCGCTATAATTTCAAATGTATTTTGAGGATTTGGACAATGTTACTAAGTCACTTTATCTAAACTACATAGCTGCACTTCAAAAAGGATGTGGGCCAGAAGACAAAGAAACACATAGTGGTTGATACAGATTTTACGGTTCGACTAATACTTCATTTCCTTTTAATTCAAAATGTATATAATATATGCATGTCTTGCCAATGTCTGTCTTCTTGTAGAACCGGTTGTTTGCGAATCTGGAACTTACGCTGTAGACGGCAGTTCTGTATGTGATCTTACACCCGACTGTACCGATGGATTTGATGAGGACAATTGTTGTAAGTAAATGCAAACTGAATTATGTGTATTGTCATAACATTATAACTTATAAGCACTCATCAACTGTATCAAGCATGTGGATAATATCCAAAAACATATTATAGATACAAAAAAACAAGCCGATAATACAAGTTGAAGATGAGTCAGAGCGTTAAGAAAAGGTTAACATGCTTTTGTTTGTAATGTTCAGTTTCAAGTTTGTTACTTATTTGTTCACATGTATTGTCAAACATCATGGCTGGTATTTTACTAAATTAGTCCGTCCTAAAGTGTTTACTAAATATCTACTTACCCGCGACTTAGTTAACAACTTGATACAAATTTCGTATTCTGGTAGATAAACCTCGGACACGACTAAATTCCCCAAAAATTTCGTATCGCGTTCGGGGTAGATCAATGTCCGATTATTTATATTTATACACAGCCTATACACGCAGTAAGTGCTGAGGACAAGCGCAGAAATGTCCATAAACCAGACCAAAAATAAGAATGAAATTTGTATAATTTAGCAAATGTTACTGATATATTGACCAATAAATATGACTGCAAAACGGGAACAACGGTATAAAACGGGTTTTCTGGGCGCATCTTACGCGTTGTCGAGTATGGCATTATACATTACTTTGCACTTGAAGGCAGACTACCGATTACAGACTGCGCAGAGCGCCAGACGGCAGGCGTCGGAAACCACTGCAGCATACAGTATCATACATATCACCTGCTCCATGTTGTATCTATTTTCGGTCTTCGTGGCACATTTTACTTGTTTAACTAGGGCACATAATCATATTTAAACGGGAAGATGTAATCATAATTAGTCCACTGCATGATAATATGTGGGTATTTCTTTTTTCCAGCAATTTTCGGCTTAACATTTGTTGTTTAGACGGCATTTGACGCATTTGCGCACAGAGGCACGCGCCATGACGTACGAATATGACATTTGAGTGATTACAGTTAGCAACTAAAATAGACATAGAGCATTCACTTTTGACGGGTACAACATCACACTAGTTGCTAACCTCACACGATAACATATGTAATCAACATTTAGTCCGAGGTTAAGTCGTCCGAGCCTCTCCGCGCTATCAGAACACACACAAGTTAATCCACACTTAGTCAAGAGGTGTGCATTAAAGTAAGGATCACTAAGTCCAAGGTCATGAATTTAGTCCTGCCTGTTAGTATATTATCGCCCTAATCGTTCTGGTGGGGCGAGAACAATTATTACGTTAAACATGTTAAAAGGACATTGTGAGTTGTGACATTACCGGTTTTGTATAAAGTCTTCATCGAAGATCAATGCAAATGGTTGCAAAGCTTTGAGCTTGTATTTAATCCCATTCAAGTTCCATTTGCACGCACCCAGACATACCAAACATCCTTCTTTCCTCATGCAAAAAGACTTTGGAATTCCCTGCCAGAATCCACCATATGCACCTCGCCTGATCATTTTAAACAGGAGGTGCAGAGGATCCAAATTCACTTTAGCGCACAAGATTTGTACTTGCACACGTAGTTTTTTTTGTTTTCGTAGGCCATTTTCAGAGCCATCGTTCCCTTTTAGGTTGTACTTGTACATCATTGTTTCACACAACTATAAGTTGTATTTGACTCATAAAAATCTTCATTGGACCAGAAGTACACACATGTCTATCATGAATGAGCACTAAACATTAAGAACAACATAGACATATACTTTTTTTAATCCGTGACATTGCATACTTGTCATTGATGGTGACCTAATCTCCTATGGTAAAGCATGTCCTTTATTAGGATAAGATCTTTAAGAGGGCTCATTATTAAACAGCTTGTATATGACAGCTTTTCAATGATTTGAATCCTCGAACTGGTCAGGTTATATCAGAATCAGGTAACTGTATTGTATCCAGGGCCCCGTTGCAGAAAGAGATACAATCGATTGTAAGTTACGATTGATCGTAAGTCAGACAATTTACGAGTTTCAACCAAGCAGATTTGCGCATCTAAACCGAACACAAAAAGTAACTTCACCCCTAAGCAATTGCCCATAATTTCATAACCAAGAATCGTTTCAAGATTTCGTCTTGCCAATATATCCATATGGTAGTTATGAAAACAATGTGTAAACATAAGAGGTAACCATTAATCCATGGTTGAGTGAGCACACATTACAGAAAAATAGTCATATTTCAAAATTCGCAAAAGTATTATCATCATTACAAATTATTGTGAGTTGGAAAATTTAAAAATGCACTGTTTTACAATTGCAATTAGTGCATTTTACCACATGTGCAATCAATAAATAAAAATGAATTGAATATCAAACAGCATTGTTTCATAAACCATGATCAATGCATTCCGCCACATGTGCGGATTCACAACAATGTACAGGCACGCGCGATACCTTGTGACTTTTGAATTGGGCCATTTTTTTCTTTAATCTGTGCTCATTCAGCCATAAAGTGATGAATATCTATGATTTTCACACAAACTGTACAAGACCATTTTACCAATATTGTGGCAAGAGGACATCTTGAAACAATTATCGGTTATGAAATTATGGGCAATTGCTTAGGGGTGAAGTTACTTTTTGTGTTCGGTTTAGAACACGTGATCTGACTTACGATTAATTGCAACTTACAATCGATTGTATCTCTTTCTGAAACGGGGCCCAGGACTCATTAACTATTAAATTGTTCACTTAAACACTGTTCTCACTGAGGAAGCTCAGGGCAGTTCCTTTGTTAGCTGTCATCTGCACAACATCTGTGACTGTATGCACTACCATTTGTGATCTTAGACTTATACCATTTTATCGAGAACTTCATTGATACTCCTTAGCGAATGATGTACTTTACTGAATTGTATATGATCTTAAATGACGTTTAGTTTTAGAGGGATATCATTAATAAAAATGCTAAAGTTTACATCGGCATAATCCACAATTATAAACACAGCAAAAAAAGTAACTCCCCCCTAATCAAAATAGCGTAACTTTTAACAAATAGAGTTTTTGCAACATTACTTGGCAGGAATGTTTCTAAACTTACTGGCTAACGTTTCCGTGAAAATGAACTTGATCCGCCATGCCATGCATGAGTGAGCACAAATTAAAGGCAAAATGTCACTTTTCAAAAGTCACACGAGTCAAATAATGACAATTTTGCCTTTGATGTGTGGTCACTCATCCATGACTCGACGGACCAATTTAATTGTCAAACAGAAGTTAGTCAATAAATGTAGGAACAATCCTGCCAAGTTATTTTGCTCAAAACCTTTTCGTTAAAAAGTTATGTTATTTGATTAAGGGGTACTTATTTTTGTGTTGGGTTTAATTGATCTGTATTGTTGGAATAAACTCAACCAAAAAGTAAGTCCCATGTGAAAATAAAATTGGTCCATTGAGTCATGCATGAGTGAGCACACATCAAAGGAAAGATTGACATTTTGTGTGCTCACTCATGCGTGACTCAATGGACCAACTTCATTTTCACACAGCAGTTAGTCACAAAGTTTCGGAACAATCCTGCTGAGTTAATTTGCTCAAAACATTTTTGTCAAAAAGTGACGCCGTTTTGATTAAGGGGACTTACTTTTTTGATGTGTTTATGAATCATGCATGCTTTTGTAATAAACACAGCAAAACAGTAAGTCCCCCTATGTTATTCCAATCATTAGGGGACTTACTTTTTTGTTGAGTTTATTCCAACAATACGGATCAATTAAACCCAACACAAAAATAAGTCCTCTTTAATCAAATAACATAACTTTTTAACGAAAAGGTTTTGAGCAAAATAACTCTGTAATGTTGTTCCTACATGTATTGACTAACTTCTGTGTGAAAATTAAATTAGTCCGTCGAGTTATGGATGAGTGACCACACATCAAAGGAAAAATTGTCACTATTTGACTCTTGTGACTTTTGAAAAGTGACATTTTGCCTTTAATTTGTGCTCACTCATGCATGGCATGGCGGATCAAGTTCGTTTTCAAGGAGACGTTAGCCAATAGGTTTAGAAACATTCCTGCCAAGTTATGTTGCTAAAACCCTATTTGTTAAAAAGTTACGATATTTTGATTAGGGGGGAAGTTACTTTTGTGTTGTGTTTAGTGTAGGGTATTTCACATTTGTGAAAATAATATTATACTATTTTATATTGGCATCTGATGATTACTCGTTTCTTTATGTGATAATGTAAAAGCCTGATGATTGTGGTTTAATTGATCACTTTGTATCATGCTAGCCTTGATTTTACCTCTTTCCTTTAGTACGATGTTGGAATATAAATAGACTAATGCTTGCTCCAGTAATCTGTCATTTCTTTCCTGCTAGTAGTAATGTCAGTGCATTGACATGTTTTTCTTGGCCTTCTTTTTCCTCGCAAATGGAAGTTATTGCGCTTTACAAGGATGTCATCTAATCAGTTGAAAAAGACTCATCCCAAAGACATGTCAGCTTTCATACCTCGTTATTTTGACTATTTTTGGATATGGACAACAAAAGAAAAGGGAAATTAAAATGTGTACGATAATTTTACATTTAGACAACATTTTAGACGCTTTTTTAAACTTTACGTATACATACTACATTTTGTATAATGTATGATGCACATTTATTTATGATGTCTACAAATATTTTATTTACAAACATATTTATATATTATATCGCCTAGTTCATGAAGTCCGCGTTGGTGATGAATTCCAACTTCAGTCGCACCAATATTCCTCATACTACCCACCCAATGCCAGCGTTCTTTGGACATTACAATACGCTGCCGGAGTGGACCCGACCGATATTGTATATCAGGTTTCCTTCGGATATGTATATCTCCAGTATGGCGATAACCTGACAGTTGGGACTGGTTTGAGGCTTGCAAACTCTACACTGAACTTTGTCATCCCTGGCTACTACAGTGGATATCCAAGGTCCAGATATTTTGCAGGTGGAAATTTCTTCGCCAGTTTCGAAAGTGATTCCTCCAACGAAGGACAAGGATTCAGAATCACCGTAACCGTCCATAACTTTACAGGTAAACACCTGAAGAACATTTGTTTTCTTAACTAAACTTTAGGCCAGAAAGCATGGCATTGTTTTAGTGTAAATACATGTATCTCAATTGCTCCTTTTGTGGAGTATTACTTACATACATGCTAAACGTGAACTACTTTAGGATCATGTTACGGTATTACCTTTGTATACAAAGCATGACGGGGCATGACGCGTTAAATTGTGTGCACCATGTTGAAATTCGGCTGCACATTTGATTATTCGAATGCCCATAAATTAAATCCTGTGTCTATTTACGAAAGTGAATGTGTATGCATGAATTTGCTTGCGTTTATTTGGAATTTGAAATACCGTTCGCAACGATTACGCGGTAATGCGTGAATTTGAATTATCCTTAATTAAATCGATTTAAAACAGTGTCGAATTAAGCGGGAAAACATATATTATTTCGAACATTATACATTTATATCGATTTAAATCATAATAATAATAATATAAACAGCTACTATAAAATAATATAAATTTTTAAAAATGATGTTCGTCGATTTTCAAAAAAAATACACCTGTCCTATGTATTGTTTTTATTTCATTACAGACTCGTTCATTTGCGATGGGGGCTTATTTTTGGTAAATACTGATTCAGCTTGTAATCTCACTCCGGACTGTACTGACGGAACAGATGAAACGGGATGTGGTAAGCTAACATTATTTGTTTCAAGATATATAACGTGGATTATGTTCTGTCGTCGGACTGAAAACAATGCAAATTAGCGCACAATGTACACATGCGATTATTTTCACTAGGTTTGGAACTAAAATGTTATCAATAAAGGGACCAGGAAAGTATGTAAAATTATTAAGCATTTATACAACATTGAAAATGCTAAAATATTGTATCATGCCAAACGTGTTCCCATGGCAGGAGGCAGCTCTCAACTGGTGAAGTATCATACTTGGACCCCAAGTGAAGTCAAGAGCCAATTCACATGACCTTACAACCTGTGAAACATTACAATTGAACCATCAAGTTAGCTAGTTTACGGCCATATCATGCGACCTTATAAGAACCTGCGAATAAAATGGACCATATGGTATTTATATTTTTATCCCACAATAAACTACCGCAATATATACAGTCAGGCGCAAGATCGCTTTTCCAATCTTTAAAAAAAGATTGGAAAACGGCTGTTCTTGGACATCCACCAACTGAGGGCGTAAAATGTTCCCCCGCGCACTAGATTCGCTTGACAGTCGCTTACTGAAAATATTACAATGACACAAAATCAGCCGTCCATATCCAAACATAAACACACAAAAACAAAGGCACACGTGTACACACATATATAAAAGAATGTACACCTAACACATCAATCACAGACACAAACGCATACACGCATACGCACGTATACATACACACACACACATTTTGGTATTCCTCCAAACATATAACATTTCCAATTGAATAAAACATGTTAAAAGAAATACAACAATTACAGTATAATGACAAATTATTCTTACATTGAAAAAAAAAATACGAAATACAAAATACAAAATTAATACAAATACAGATCAAGTAATATTAAATTCACCTACCATGAAATAAACATAATGGAGGTTTCAGTAAAAGATAAAAAAAGAGAAAACGACATGATACTCCTTCACGTCTCGTTTACTCCCCCCTCCCCCCACCCCCCTTAAACCCGAGAAAGTACCCATCCCCGCCCAAGCACTAACATTTTATTTTCTTCCTTTTTTTTCCTCTTCCTAACTTCTACCCTAGTAAGATTATTACATAGTATCACATAGTATAAGTGTTACACAAATAAAATATAACTATCATAAGTATCATAAATCTTGACCAAACATAATAAGCAATGCATTCTTTAAAAGAAACAATACACCAACAACAAAAATACGATACTTACAAGCAACATTTAATTGTGAAAGGTCGAGGAAAAGGAAAACAAAACAAATTACAATTAACTTGATACGCCCCTGCCCCTACCGCCCTACCTCCCCCCCCCCCCCCCCCAACTAAAAAAAACACACATTCATGCACACACCAACACACACACACAGATGGGGATTTGCTCTGACGCCCGCACCGCAACACACCAGGCTCGACAATAGGCTTAGAAAACACATGCATTGGGGGGACGGGCATTGTTTGTGAACAATGCCCGCCCTCCCAAAGCACCCCGCTTCCCGAAACGCATCACCGCGCCTGCACCAAACAGTATCGGCACCTGTTCGCCATTTATTTCTTTTTAAAGAACAGTCCATTGATATAAAATTAAACAAAACTAATAGAGGGAAGTTGAGAAGAAGAATAAAATAACACTTCCACATTCAAGGCAAAACAATATTTAACTTGTCCCACTTCTGCAAATGGACGCCTAACCTACCTCTCTTAATAGCTATTTTCTTTTCCTTTTCTCTATAATCAACAATCGATTTTACTGTACATTCTAAAGATGGAATTATTCCTTACGCGTTGTCGAGTATGGCATTATACGTAATGCTACAGTCACAAATGGTCCGATTTGGGCTACGGCGCCCGTACGATGCCACTTTTAGGTGAAATCTTGCGGCGCCCGCACGGGTGCCGTGGCTATCGAACGGTCGCCGTTGCATTTTTCCTCGCCGTACGATGTCAACAAATTGTTTAACGCGGAGTTAGAACAAAAAATGCATCGTACGATTTTGTACTTGCCGTAAGCCCGTAGACACATCGTAGAGAGCATCGCACGGGCACAGCACGGACATCACAGCCTTTTTTTTTCGAATATTGTACGATTTTGAGACTGAATATTTGGCCACTCAAATCGTACGGGTACCGTGGATTCACCGTAAGAGTACCGTAAGGCACCCGTACGGGCACTTAGTTTGTGTTCACGGGGGCCGTGCGATTTATGTTTCATTTTAAGACAAAGGTCATCGCACGGGGCCCGGAGAATATGTGACTGCTACTCTAAAATACCACAGATATCGTACGATATCACGATTTCCCCCAATCGTAGAAAATCCGCCGTAGGGAGAAAAATCGTACGGCGCCCGGACCATTTGTGACTGTAGCATTACTCTGCACTGGAAGGCAGACTACCGATAACAGACTGCGCAGAGCGCTAGACGTTACGGCGTCGGAACCCACCGCAGCATACAGTCTCATATCACCTGCTCCATGTTGTATCTATTTTCGGTCTTCGTGGCACATTTTACTTGTTTTACTAGGGCACATAATCATATTTAAACGGGAAGATGTAATCATTATTAGTTAACTGCATGATATGTGGGTATTTATTTTTTCTAAAAATTTTCGGCTTAAAATTTGTTGTTTAGACGGCATTTGACGCATTTGCGCACAGACGCACGCGCCATGACGTACGAATATGAAATTTGAGTGATTACAGTTAGCAACTAAAATAGACATAGAGCATTCACGTTTGACGGGTACAACATCACACTAGTTGCTAACCTCACATGATAACATATGTAATCAACATTTAGTCCGAGGTTAAGTCATCCGAGCCTCTGCGCGCTATCAGAACACAAACAAGTTAATCCACACTTAATCTAGAGGTGTGAACTAAAGTAAGGATTACTAAGTCCAAGGTCATGAATTTATTCCTGCCTGTTAGTATATTATCGCCCCAATCGTTCTGGTGGGGCGAGAACAATTATTATGTTAAACATGTTAAAAGGACCGTTGTGAGTTGTGACATTACGGTTTTGTAAGTTAACTTCATCGGAGATCAAAAGAAAATGGTTGCAAGGCTTTGAGCTTGCATTTAATCCCATTTCAGTTCCATTTGCACGCACCCAGACATACCAAACATCCTTCTTTCCTCTTGCAATAGACTTTGGAATTCCCTGCCAGAATCCACCATATGCACCTCGCCTGACCATTTTAAACAGGCGCAGAGGATCCAAATTCATTATAGCGCACAAGATTTTTACTTGCACACGTAGTTGGTATCACAGAGCACCACACTGTACATATGTACAAGGTACGAAAATACACCGCGCTGGTGGACTGTACCAAAACGGAAGAAGAAGAAGAATGATCACTTCTCTCTATATCGCTGCTTGTCTTATCTCATAGATTACGAGATGACACTCGGTAGGCGAATCGACTTGGCGTCTCACAACTATCCCTCATACTACCCACCTGATGCCAGCGTACTCTGGACATTACAATATACTGCCGGAGAAAACACCACTGACATCTTCTACCAGGTTTCCTTAGGACGTGTCTATCTTGGGCAAGGTGATGTGCTTAACGTCGGAACGGGTTCGAGCCCCTTTAACGCAACGACTAACGTAACTTATTCTGGGTACTACAATGCTTATCCGAAGAAAAGATATTTCAAAGCAGGGGACTTCTTTGTCGGATTTGAATCCGACTCCGGAGACGAAAGGACAGGATTCAATATCTCTTTGACAGTCGTGAACTTCACAGGTAGGCCTAGATACACATTTTTAATTTAAATTGTCAGTTATAGGTAGGCTACTTGTACCTCTAATAACTGATTTATTTCCAACGTATGTGCATTGCAGGGATCTAGTAACTTTGTTTACAAGTGCAAAACGTGATGAATGGTTGATGCAATGTATACTGTTGTTATGTGATCTGTCCACATGGTATTGTGTCAAATGGACGTTATATGGCCGAGTAATGAGCAAAAATGCAAAGTGATGTTCACAAACTCATTGCACTCACTTTATTCACGGTTTTCGCGACCCGTTGGATTATTTAACATCTGAACACTTCAATCGTAAATATCTTTTAACGAAAGGGAAATTTGAAAAACCGAAACCTGTCCCATGATTTAATTGTTAATGCGAATACAACAAGGTATGAGGGAACCGCTATAATTGCAAATGTATTTTGAGGATTTGGACAATTTTACTAAGTCACTTTATCTAAACTACAAAGCTGCACTTCAAAAAGGATGTGGGCCAGAAGACAAAGAAACACATAGTGGTTGATACAGATTTTACGGTTCGACTAATACTTCATTTCCTTTTAATTCAAAATGTATATAATATATGCATGTCTTGCCAATGTCTGTCTTCTTGTAGAACCGGTTGTTTGCGAATCTGGAACTTACGCTGTAGACGGCAGTTCTGTATGTGATCTTACACCCGACTGTACCGATGGATTTGATGAGGACAATTGTTGTAAGTAAATGCAAACTGAATTATGTGTATTGTCATAACATTATAACTTATAAGCACTCATCAACTGTATCAAGCATGTGGATAATATCCAAAAACATATTATAGATACAAAAAAACAAGCCGATAATACAAGTTGAAGATGAGTCAGAGCGTTAAGAAAAGGTTAACATGCTTTTGTTTGTAATGTTCAGTTTCAAGTTTGTTACTTATTTGTTCACATGTATTGTCAAACATCATAGCCGGTATTTTACTAAATTAGTCCGTCCTAAAGTGTTTACTAAATATCTACTTACCCGCGACTTAGTTAACAACTTGATACAAATTTCGTATTCTGGTAGATAAACCTCGGAGACGACTAAATTCCCAAAAAATTTCGTATCGCGTTCGGGGTAGATCAATGTCCGATTATTTATATTTATACACAGCCTATACACGCAGTAAGTGCTGAGGACAAGCGCAGAAATGTCCATAAACCAGACCAAAAATAAGAATGAAATTTGTATAATTTAGCAAATGTTACTGATATATTGACCAATGATATGAACATCTGCGAAAAAAAAAAAAAAAAACGGGTTTTCTGGGCGCATCTTACGCGTTGTCGAGTATGGCATTATACGTTACTCTGCACTTGAAGGCAGACTACCGATTACAGACTGCGCAGAGCGCCAGACGCCAGGCGTCGGAAGCCACTGCAGCATACAGTATCATATCACCTGCTCCATGTTGTATCTATTTTCGGTCTTCGTGGCACATTTTACTTGTTTTACTAGGGCACATAATCATATTTAAACGGGAAGATGTAATCATAATTAGTCCACTGCATGATAATATGTGGGTATTTCTTTTTTCCAGGAATTTTCGGCTTAAAATTTGTTGTTGAGACGGCATTTGCGCACAGAGGCACGCGCCATGACGTACGAATATGACATTTGAGTGATTACAGTTAGCAACTAAAATAGACATAGAGCATTCACGTTTGACGGGTACAACATCACATTATATCCTACATGAATGAAATCCTGTTCAGTGATTGGTCTACATAGCGTCATGTGACCAACCATAGTAATGCCCATGGAGAAAAATGTGCTATGCGTGACGTCATTCATGGAATAGTAAATGCTATTCCATGAATGACGTCATAGACGCCGGTGATCATATTGAGCCCATAGAGATGCGTGTTATAAAACTTCCCTGCGAGCAGAGGTCTTGTTTTAGCTTGCGAAAGATGCTCGATGAGATTTCTCAAAGAGTTTAAAAAAAAAGAAATACAGCATATTTTCACCCGTGAATATCAATAAGTTCCAAAGAATATTCTAGAGATGCATTTCATGTATAACGTAGCGGTATTCGAATTAAAAAATTACGACAATGGTGCACATTGTGCATCGTTGTCCTTCTGTGGTCGTGACACTAATTCGTCATTTAACAATCGGCCGCGGTGTGCACTGCACTAGCTTTTGTGTAATGTATTAGTAAAGCAGGTTAATTATTCACTTTGATGCGCGCGTTTTGCATTTGGGTGCGCATTAGTTGTTAAGGCGCGTAACCATGAATGGAAAGATAGCGCAATACGCGCTCTGCGCTAGGACTATTGCGCAAAGGGGGTCAGTGTCACAAACAGAACATTGTCAGTGCAGTGATGGTTCCATGATCAATGTTTAGTTTTTCTTTATATTTTTCTTTAATTGAATTGAAATCATTTGTTTTTGCGATGATTATGATTATGCGAAGGATATAAAACAAATATATCATGCACTATTTCGAGCCACTAGTGAAATTATGGATTCCTCGGTGACAGAAAAAGCACTATGTTCTTCGGGTCTACGACCCTCAGAACATAGTGCTTTTCCTGTCACCTCGGAATCCATAATTTCAACTAGAGGCTCTCAGTGCATGGTATATTTGTTTACTAGTTGCTAACCTCACATGATAACATATGTAATCAACATTTAGTCCGAGGTTAAGTCATCCGAGCCTCTGCGCGCTATCAGAACACAAACGAGTTAATCCACACTTAATCTAGAGGTGTGAACTAAAGTAAGGATTACTAAGTCCAAGGTCATGCATTTATTCCTGCCTGTTAGTATATTATCGCCCCAATCGTTCTGGTGGGGCGAGAACAATTATTATGTTAAACATGTTAAAAGGACCGTTGTGAGTTGTGACATTACGGTTTTGTAAGTTAACTTCATTGGAGATCAAAAGAAAATGGTTGCAAGGCTTTGAGCTTGCATTTAATCCCATTTCAGTTCCATTTGCACGCACCCAGACATACCAAACATCCTTCTTTCCTCTTGCAATAACATTACGTTTCACCCAAGTTAGAAAATATCCGCTTCGCAGGCCTGAGGAGAGGTTGAGAGATTCGTGCCTCTAGTAGAATTTTATCACCGTTTACACCGTTCTTATCGGTTTACTGCGTGTAACCGGAGGAGATTATCTCTATAATACCACTAGGTCTCGGGGGCAGTTAACAGGGCATGGAATGTTGACGAAAGCTATTAAAATGGTTGAGTTGATTTCCACCGTGGTGGAGATCACGGCTAACTTAGTGAAACGTAATGAGACTTTGGAATTCCCTGCCAGAATCCACCATATGCACCTCGCCTGACCATTTTAAACAGGCGCAGAGGATCCAAATTCATTATAGCGCACAAGATTTTTACTTGCACACGTAGTTGGTATCACAGAGCACCACACTGTACATATGTACAAGGTACGAAAATACACCGCGCTGGTGGACTGTACCAAAACGGAAGAAGAAGAAGAATGATCACTTATCTCTATATCCCTGCTTGTCTTATCTCATAGATTACGAGATGACACTCGGTAGGCGAATCGACTTGGCGTCTCACAACTATCCCTCATACTACCCACCTGATGCCAGCGTACTCTGGACATTCCAATATACTGCCGGAGAAAACACCACTGACATCTTCTACCAGGTTTCCTTAGGACGTGTCTATCTTGGGCAAGGTGATGTGCTTAACGTCGGAACGGTTTCGAGCCCCTTTAACGCAACGACTAACGTAACTTATTCTGGGTACTACAATGCTTATCCGAAGAAAAGATATTTCAAAGCAGGGGACTTCTTTGTCGGATTTGAATCCGACTCCGGAGACGAAAGGACAGGATTCAATATCTCTTTGACAGTCGTGAACTTCACAGGTAGGCCTAGATACACATTTTTAATTTAAATTGTCAGTTATAGGTAGGCTACTTGTACCTCTAATAACTGATTTATTTCCAACGTATGTGCATTGCAGGGATCTAGTAACTTTGTTTACAAGTGCAAAACGTGATGAATGGTTGATGCAATGTATACTGTTGTTATGTGATCTGTCCACATGGTATTGTGTCAAATGGACGTTATATGGCCGAGTAATGAGCAAAAATGCAAAGTGATGTTCACAAACTCATTGCACTCACTTTATTCACGGTTTTCGCGACCCGTTGGATTATTTAACATCTGAACACTTCAATCGTAAATATCTTTTAACGAAAGGGAAATTTGAAAAACCGAAACCTGTCCCATGATTTCATTGTTAATGCGAATACAACAAGGTATGAGGGAACCGCTATAATTGCAAATGTATTTTGAGGATTTGGACAATTTTACTAAGTCACTTTATCTAAACTACATAGCTGCACTTCAAAAAGGATGTGGGCCAGAAGACAAAGAAACACATAGTGGTTGATACAGATTTTACGGTTCGACTAATACTTCATTTCCTTTTAATTCAAAATGTATATAATATATGCATGTCTTGCCAATGTCTGTCTTCTTGTAGAACCGGTTGTTTGCGAATCTGGAACTTACGCTGTAGACGGCAGTTCTGTATGTGATCTTACACCCGACTGTACCGATGGATTTGATGAGGACAATTGTTGTAAGTAAATGCAAACTGAATTATGTGTATTGTCATAACATTATAACTTATAAGCACTCATCAACTGTATCAAGCATGTGGATAATATCCAAAAACATATTATAGATACAAAAAAACAAGCCGATAATACAAGTTGAAGATGAGTCAGAGCGTTAAGAAAAGGTTAACATGCTTTTGTTTGTAATGTTCAGTTTCAAGTTTGTTACTTATTTGTTCACATGTATTGTCAAACATCATAGCCGGTATTTTACTAAATTAGTCCGTCCTAAAGTGTTTACTAAATATCTACTTACCCGCGACTTAGTTAACAACTTGATACAAATTTCGTATTCTGGTAGATAAACCTCGGAGACGACTAAATTCCCAAAAAATTTCGTATCGCGTTCGGGGTAGATCAATGTCCGATTATTTATATTTATACACAGCCTATACACGCAGTAAGTGCTGAGGACAAGCGCAGAAATGTCCATAAACCAGACCAAAAATAAGAATGAAATTTGTATAATTTAGCAAATGTTACTGATATATTGACCAATGATATGAACATCTGCGAAAATATGACTGCAAAACGGGAACAACGGTATAAAACGGGTTTTCTGGGCGCATCTTACGCGTTGTCGAGTATGGCATTATACGTTACTCTGCACTTGAAGGCAGACTACCGATTACAGACTGCGCAGAGCGCCAGACGCCAGGCGTCGGAAGCCACTGCAGCATACAGTATCATATCACCTGCTCCATGTTGTATCTATTTTCGGTCTTCGTGGCACATTTTACTTGTTTTACTAGGGCACATAATCATATTTAAACGGGAAGATGTAATCATAATTAGTCCACTGCATGATAATATGTGGGTATTTCTTTTTTCCAGGAATTTTCGGCTTAAAATTTGTTGTTGAGACGGCATTTGCGCACAGAGGCACGCGCCATGACGTACGAATATGACATTTGAGTGATTACAGTTAGCAACTAAAATAGACATAGAGCATTCACGTTTGACGGGTACAACATCACACTAGTTGCTAACCTCACACGATAACATATGTAATCAACATTTAGTCCGAGGTTAAGTCGTCCGAGCCTCTCCGCGCTATCAGAACACACACAAGTTAATCCACACTTAGTCAAGAGGTGTGCATTAAAGTAAGGATCACTAAGTCCAAGGTCATGAATTTAGTCCTGCCTGTTAGTATATTATCGCCCTAATCGTTCTGGTGGGGCGAGAACAATTATTACGTTAAACATGTTAAAAGGACATTGTGAGTTGTGACATTACCGGTTTTGTATAAAGTCTTCATCGAAGATCAATGCAAATGGTTGCAAAGCTTTGAGCTTGTATTTAATCCCATTCAAGTTCCATTTGCACGCACCCAGACATACCAAACATCCTTCTTTCCTCATGCAAAAAGACTTTGGAATTCCCTGCCAGAATCCACCATATGCACCTCGCCTGATCATTTTAAACAGGAGGTGCAGAGGATCCAAATTCACTTTAGCGCACAAGATTTGTACTTGCACACGTAGTTTTTTTTTTTTTCGTAGGCCATTTTCAGAGCCATGGTTCCCTTTTAGGTTGTACTTGTACATCATTGTTTCACACAACTATAAGTTGTATTTGACTCATAAAAATCTTCATTGGACCAGAAGTACACACATGTCTATCATGAATGAGCACTAAACATTAAGAACAACATAGACATATACTTTTTTAATCCGTGACATTGCATACTTGTCATTGATGGTGACCTAATCTCCTATGGAAAAGCATGTCCTTTATTAGGATAAGATCTTTAAGAGGGATCATTATTAAACAGCTTGTATATGACAGCTTTTCAATGATTTGAATCCTCGAACTTGTCAGGTTATATCAGAATCAGGTAACTGTATTGTATCCAGGGCCCCGTTGCAGAAAGAGATACAATCGATTGTAAGTTACGATTGATCGTAAGTCAGACAATTTACGAGTTTCAACCAATCAGATTTGCGCATCTAAACCGAACACAAAAAGTAACTTCACCCCTAAGCAATTGCCCATAATTTCATAACCAAGAATCGTTTCAAGATTTCGTCTTGCCAATATATCCATAATTATGGTAGTTAGGAAAACAACGTGTAAAAATATGAGGTAACCATTAATCCATGGTTGAGTGAGCACACATTACAGAAAAATAGTTATATTTCAACATTCGCAAAAGTATTATCATCATTACAAATTATTGTGAGTTGGAAAATTTAAAAATGCACTGTTTTACAATTGCAATTAGTGCATTTTACCACATGTGCCATCAACAAATAAAAATGAATGGAATATCAAACAGCATTGTTTCATAAACCATGATCAATGCATTCCGCCACATGTGCGGATTCACAACAATGTACAGGCACGCGCAATACCTTGTGACTTTTGAATTGGGCCATTTTTTTCTTTAATCTGTGCTCATTCAGCCATAAAGTGATGAATATCTATGATTTTCACACAAACTGTACAAGACCATTGTACCAATATTGTGGCAAGAGGACATCTTGAAACAATTATCGGTTATGAAATTATGGGCAATTGCTTAGGGGTGAAGTTACTTTTTGTGTTCGGTTTAAAACACGTGATCTGACTTACGATTAATTGCAACTTACAATCGATTGTATCTCTTTCTGCAACGGGGCCCAGGACTCATTAACTATTAAATTGTTCACTTAAACACTGTTCTCACTGAGGAAACTCAGGGCAGTTCCTTTGTTAGCTGTCATCTGCACAACATCTGTGACTGTATGCATTACCATTTGTGATCTTAGACTTATACCATTTTATCGAGAACTTCATTGATACTCCTTAGCGAATGATGTACATTACTGAATTGTATATGATCTTAAATGACGTTTAGTTTTAGAGGGATATCATTCATAAAAATGCTAAAGTTTACATCGGCATAATCCACAATTATAAACACAGCAAAAAAAGTAACTCCCCCCTAATCAAAATAGCGTAACTTTTAACAAATAGAGTTTTAGCAACATTACTTGGCAGGAATGTTTCTAAACTTACTGGCTAACGTTTCCGTGAAAATGAACTTGATCCGCCATGCCATGCATGAGTGAGCACAAATTAAAGGCAAAATGTCACTTTTCAAAAGTCACACGAGTCAAATAATGACAATTTTGCCTTTGATGTGTGGTCACTCATCCATGACTCGACGGACCAATTTAATTGTCAAACATAAGTTAGTCAATAAATGTAGGAACAATCCTGCCAAGTTATTTTGCTCAAAACCTTTTCGTTAAAAAGTTATGTTATTTGATTAAGGGGTACTTATTTTTGTGTTGGGTTTAATTGATCTGTATTGTTGGAATAAACTCAACCAAAAAGTAAGTCCCATGTGAAAATAAAATTGGTCCATTGAGTCATGCATGAGTGAGCACACATCAAAGGAAAGATTGACATTTTGTGTGCTCACTCATGCGTGACTCAATGGACCAACTTCATTTTCACACAGAAGTTAGTCACAAAGTTTCGGAACAATCCTGCTGAGTTAATTTGCTCAAAACATTTTTGTCAAAAAGTGACGCCGTTTTGATTAAGGGGACTTACTTTTTTGATGTGTTTATGAATCATGCATGCTTTTGTAATAAACACAGCAAAACAGTAAGTCCCCCTATGTTATTCTAATCATTAGGGGACTTACTTTTTTGTTGAGTTTATTCCAACAATACGGATCAATTAAACCCAACACAAAAATAAGTCCCCTTTAATCAAATAACATAACTTTTTAACGAAAAGGTTTTGAGCAAAATAACTCCGTAGGATTGTTCCTACATGTATTGACTAACTTCTGTGTGAAAATTAAATTAGTCCGTCGAGTTATGGATGAGTGACCACACATCAAAGGCAAAATTGTCACTATTTTACTCTTGTGACTTTTGAAAAGTGACATTTTGCCTTTAATTTGTGCTCACTCATGCATGGCATGGCGGATCAAGTTCGTTTTCAAGGAGACGTTAGCCAATAGGTTTAGAAACATTCCTCCCAAGTTATGTTGCTAAAACCCTATTTGTTAAAAAGTTACGATATTTTGATTAGGGGGGAAGTTACTTTTTGTTGTGTTTAGTGTAGGGTATTTCACATTTGTGAAAATAATATTATACTATTTTATATTGGCATCTAATGATTACTCGTTTCTTTATGTGATAATGTAAAAGCCTGATGATTGTGGTTTAATTGATCACTTTGTATCATGCTAGCCTTGATTTTACCTCTTTCCTTTAGTACGATGTTGGAATATAAATAGACTAATGCTTGCTCCAGTAATCTGTCATTTCTTTCCTGCTAGTAGTAATGTCAGTGCATTGACATGTTTTTCTTGGCCTTCTTTTTCCTCGCAAATGGAAGTTATTGCGCTTTACAAGGATGTCATCTAATCAGTTGAAAAAGACTCATCCCAAAGACATGTCAGCTTTCATACCTCGTTATTTTGACTATTTTTGGATATGGACAACAAAAGAAAAGGGAAATTAAAATGTGTACGATAATTTTACATTTAGACAACATTTTAGACGCTTTTTTAAACTTTACGTATACATACTACATTTTGTATAATGTATGATGCACATTTATTTATGATGTCTACAAATATTTTATTTACAAACATATTTATATATTATATCGCCTAGTTCATGAAGTCCGCGTTGGTGATGAATTCCAACTTCAGTCGCACCAATATTCCTCATACTACCCACCCAATGCCAGCGTTCTTTGGACATTACAATACGCTGCCGGAGTGGACCCGACCGATAGTGTATATAAGGTTTCCTTCGGATATGTATATCTCCAGTATGGCGATAACCTGACAGTTGGGACTGGTTTGAGGCTTGCAAACTCTACACTGAACTTTGTCATCCCCGGCTACTACAGTGGATATCCAAGGTCCAGATATTTTGCAGGTGGAAATTTCTTCGCCAGTTTCGAAAGTGATTCCTCCAACGAAGGACAAGGATTCAGAATCACCGTAACCGTCCATAACTTTACAGGTGAACACCTGAAGAACATTTGTTTTCTTAACTAAACTTTAGGCCAGAAAGCATGGCACTGTTTTAGTGTAAATACATGTATCTCAATTGCTCCTTTTGTGGAGTATTACTTACATAAACTGGGCTCCAAAAGAAACTTATCACTTTTTCAGAGCGACGCTCACTAAAATCCATAGCACCAAATTAAATCATATTAAGACACAGATAAGCTATCATTCTCCTTATGAAGCATATCGGAAAAATTAAATGTTTGCTTTTGCCCAAAAAGAGAAAAATTACATGGAATCACTATCGGTCACTTTTCAAAAATCACAGAAACTGCTCGCTGCGAACCTCCACGAAAGGCGGTCTATTCAGAACTTTCAATAGCTATTCATTCAACTTCAAAGCGGGTTATGTAACCACTAGACTGGCTATTGTCCGTACCGAGCTCTGTGCCTGGAAAGCGATGCAGTTTCTGTGATTTTTGAAAAATGACCTCTTGCGATTTCGCCCTATTTTATTCTTTGTTGACTAAAGCAAACATATTTTTTTTTAGATGAGCTTGCTAAGGAGTATTATAGCTAATCTATGCCCAATTATGATTAATTTGTATGCTTTGGATTTTAATGTGTGTCGCTCTGAAGAAGTGATAAGTTTCTTTTGGAGCCCAGTTTACATGCTAAACGTGAACTACTTTAGGATCATGTTACGGTATTACCTTTGTATACAAAGCATGACGGGGCATGACGCGTTAAATTGTGTGCACCATGTTGAAATTCGGCTGCACATTTGATTATTCGAATGCCCATAAATTAAATCCTGTGTCTATTTACGAAAGTGAATGTGTATGCATGAATTTGCTTGCGTTTATTTGGAATTTGAAATACCGTTTGCAACGATTACGCGGTAATGCGTGAATTTGAATTATCCTTAATTAAATCGATTTAAAACAGTGTCGAATTAAGCGGGAAAACATATATTATTTCGAACATTATACATTTATATCGATTTAAATCATAATAATAATAATATAAACAGCTACTGTAAAATAATATAAATTTTTATAAATGATGTTCGTCGATTTTCAAAAAAAAATAAACCTGTCCTATGTATTGTTTTTATTTCATTACAGACTCGTTCATTTGCGATGGGGGCTTATTTTTGTTAGATACTGATTCAGCTTGTAATCTCACTCCGGACTGTACTGACGGAACAGATGAAACGGGATGTGGTAAGCTAACATTATTTGTTTCAAGATATATAACGTGGATTATGTTCTGTCGTCGGACAGAAAACAATGCAAATTAGCGCACAATGTACACATGCGATTATTTTCACTAGGTTTGGAACTAAAATGTTATCAATAAAGGGACCAGGAAAGTATGTAAAATTATTAAGCATTTATACAACATTTTAGGTGATTGTTTATTTTATACCTTATGTAAGCGATTAGATATCCATTGAAAATGCTAAAATATTGTATCATGCCAAACGTGTTCCCATGGCAGGAGGCAGCTCTCAACTGGTGAAGTATCATACTTGGACCCCCAAGTGAAGTCAAGAGCCAATTCACATGACCTTACAACCTGTGAAACATTACAATTGAACCATCAAGTTAGCTAGTTTACGGCCATATCATGCGACCTTATAAGAACCTGCGAATAAAATGGACCATATGGTATTTATATTTTTATCCCACAATAAACTACCGCAATATATACAGTCAGGCGCAAGATCGCTTTTCCAATCTTTAAAAAAAGATTGGAAAACGGCTGTTCTTGGACATCCACCAACTGAGGGCGTAAAATGTTCCCCCGCGCACTAGATTCGCTTGACAGTCCCTTACTGAAAATATTACAATGACACAAAATCAGCCGTCCATATCCAAACATAAACACACAAAAACAAAGGCACACGTGTACACACATATATAAAAGAATGTACACCTAACACATCAATACACAGACACAAACGCATACACACATACGCACGTATACATACACATACACACACATTTTTGTATTCCTCCAAACATATAACATTTCCAATTGAATAAAACATGTTCAAAGAAATACAACAATTACAGTATAATGACAAATGATTCTTACATTGAAAAAAAAAATACAAAATACAAAATACAAAATTAATACAAATACAGATCAAGTAATATTAAATTCACCTACCATGAAATAAACATAATGGAGGTTTCAGTAAAAGATAAAAAAAGAGAAAACGACTCCTTCACGTCTCGTTTACTCCCCCCTCCCCCTCACCCCCTTTAAACCCGAGAAAGTACCCATCCCCGCCCAAGCACTAACATTTTATTTTCTTCCTTTTTTTCCCTCTTCCTAACTTCTACACTATTAAGATTATTACATAGTATCACATAGTATAAGTGTTACACAAATAAAATATAACTATCATAAGTATCATAAATCTTGACCAAACGTAATAAGCAATGCATTCTTTAAAAGAAACAATACACCAACAAAAAAATACGATACTTACAAGCAACATTTAATTGTGAAAGGTCGAGGAAAAGGAAAACAAAAAAATTACAATTAACTTGATACGCCCCTGCCCCTACCGCCCTACCTCCCCCCCCCCCCCCCCCCCAACTAAAAAAAACACACATACACGCACACACCAACACACACACACAGATGGTGATTTGCTCTGACGCCCGCATCGCAACACACCAGGCTCGACAATAGGCTTAGAAAACACATGCATTGGGGGGACGGGCATTGTTTGTGAACAATGCCCGCCCTCCCAAAGCACCCCGCTTCCCGAAACGCATCACCGCGCCTGCACCAAACAGTATCGGCACCTGTTCGCCATTTCTTTCTTTTTAAAGAACAGTCCATTGATATAAAATCAAACAAAACTAATAGAGGGAAGTTGAGAAGAAGAATAAAAAAACACTTCCACATTCAAGGCAAAACATTATTTAACTCGTCCCACTTCTGCAAATGGACGCCTAACCTACCTCTCTTAATAGCTATTTTCTTTTCCTTTTCTCTATAATCAACAATCGATTTTACTGTACATTCTAAAGATGGAATTATTCCTTACGCGTTGTCGAGTATGGCATTATACGTAATGCTACAGTCACAAATGGTCCGATTTGGGCTACGGCGCCCGTACGATGCCACTTTTAGGTGAAATCCGTTGCGGCGCCCGCACGGGTGCCGTGGCTATCGAACGGTCGCCGTTGCAATTTTCCTCGCCGTACGATGTCAAAAATTGTTTAACGCGGAGTTAAAACAAAAAATGCATCGTACGATTTTGTACTTGCCGTAAGCCCGTAGACACATCGTAGAGAGCATCGCACGGGCACAGCACGGACATCACAGCCTTTTTTTCGAATATCGTAAGATTTTGAGACTGAATATTTGGCCACTCAAATCGTACGGGTACCGTGGATTCACCGTAAGAGTACCGTAAGGCACCCGTACGGGCACTTAGTTTGTGTTCACGGGGGCCGTGCGATTTATGTTTCATTTTAAGACAAAGGTCATCGCAAGGGGCCCGGAGAATATGTGACTGCTACTCTAAAATACCACAGATATCGTACGATATCACGATTTCCCCAAATCGTAGAAAATCCGCCGTAGGGAGAAAAATCGTACGGCGCCCGGACCATTTGTGACTGTAGCATTACTCTGCACTGGAAGGCAGACTACCGATAACAGACTGCGCAGAGCGCTAGACGTTACGGCGTCGGAACCCACCGCAGCATACAGTCTCATATCACCTGCTCCATGTTGTATCTATTTTCGGTCTTCGTGGCACATTTTACTTGTTTTACTAGGGCACATAATCATATTTAAACGGGAAGATGTAATCATTATTAGTTAACTGCATGATATGTGGGTATTTATTTTTTCTAAAAATTTTCGGCTTAAAATTTGTTGTTTAGACGGCATTTGACGCATTTGCGCACAGACGCACGCGCCATGACGTACGAATATGAAATTTGAGTGATTACAGTTAGCAACTAAAATAGCCATAGAGCATTCACTTTTGACGGGTACAACATCACACTAGTTGCTAACCTCACATGATAACATATGTAATCAACATTTAGTCCGAGGTTAAGTCGTCCGAGCCTCTGCGCGCTATCAGAACACAAACAAGTTAATCCACACTTAATCTAGAGGTGTGAACTAAAGTAAGGATTACTAAGTCCAAGGTCATGAATGTATTCCTGCCTGTTAGTATATTATCGCCCCAATCGTTCTGGTGGGACGAGAACAATTATTATGTTAAACATGTTAAAAGGACCGTTGTGAGTTGTGACATTACGGTTTTGTAAGTTAACTTCATCGGAGATCAAAAGAAAATGGTTGCAAGGCTTTGAGCTTGCATTTAATCCCATTTCAGTTCCATTTGCACGCACCCAGACATACTAAACATCCTTCTTTCCTCTTGCAATAAGACTTTGGAATTCCCTGCCAGAATCCACCATATGCACCTCGCCTGACCATTTTAAACAGGCGCAGAGGATCCAAATTCATTATAGCGCACAAGATTTGTACTTGCACACGTAGTTGGTATCACAGAGCACCACACTGTACATATGCACAAGGTACAAAAATACACCGCGCTGGTGGACTGTACCAAAACGGAAGAAGAATAAGAATGATCACTTCTCTCTATATCCCTGCTTGTCTTATCTCATAGATTACGAGATGACACTCGGTAGGCGAATCGACTTGGCGTCTCACAACTATCCCTCATACTACCCACCTGATGCCAGCGTACTCTGGACATTCCAATATAATGCCGGAGAAAACACCACTGACATCTTCTACCAGGTTTCCTTAGGACGTGTCTATCTTGGGCAAGGTGATGTGCTTAACGTCGGAACGGGTTCGAGCCCCTTTAACGCAACGACTAACGTAACTTATTCTGGGTACTACAATGCTTATCCGAAGAAAAGATATTTCAAAGCAGGGGACTTCTTTGTCGGATTTGAATCCGACTCCGGAGACGAAAGGACAGGATTCAATATCTCTTTGACAGTCGTGAACTTCACAGGTAGGCCTAGATACACATTTTAAATTTAAATTGTCAGTTATAGGTAGGCTACTTGTACCTCTAATAACTGATTTATTTCCAACGTATGTGCATTGCAGGGATCTAGTAACTTTGTTTACAATTGCAAAACGTGATGAATGGTGGATGCAATGTATATTGTTGTTATGTGATCTGTCCACATGGTATTGTGTCAAATGGACGTTATATGGCCGAGTAATGAGCAAAAATGCAAAGTGATGTTCACAAACGCGTTAAATTGTGTGCACCATGTTGAAATTCGGCTGCACATTTGATTATTCGAATGCCCATAAATTAAATCCTGTGTCTATTTACGAAAGTGAATGTGTATGCATGAATTTGCTTGCGTTTATTTGGAATTTGAAATACCGTTCGCAACGATTACGCGGTAATGCGTGAATTTGAATTATCCTTAATTAAATCGATTTAAAACAGTGTCGAATTAAGCGGGAAAACATATATTATTTCGAACATTATACATTTATATCGATTTAAATCATAATAATAATAATATAAACAGCTACTATAAAATAATATAAATTTTTATAAATGATGTTCGTCGATTTTCAAAAAAAATAAACCTGTCCTATGTATTGTTTTTATTTCATTACAGACTCGTTCATTTGCGATGGGGGCTTATTTTTGGTAGATACTGATTCAGCTTGTAATCTCACTCCGGACTGTACTGACGGAACAGATGAAACGGGATGTGGTAAGCTAACATTATTTGTTTCAAGATATATAATGTGGATTTTGTTCTGTCGTCGGACTGAAAACAATGCAAATTAGCGCACAATGTACACATGCGATTATTTTCACTAGGTTTGGAACTAAAATGTTATCAATAAAGGGACCAGGAAAGTATGTAAAATTATTAAGCATTTATACAACATTTTAGGTGATTGTTTATTTTATACCTTATGTAAGCGATTACGTAATAAAGTTAGATATCCATTGAAAATGCTAAAATATTGTATCATGCCAAACGTGTTCCCATGGCAGGAGGCAGCTCTCAACTGGTGAAGTATCATACTTGGACCCCCAAGTGAACTCAAGAGCCAATTCACATGACCCTACAACCTGTGAAACATTACAATTGAACCATCAAGTTAGCTAGTTTACGGCCATATCATGCGACCTTATAAGAACCTCCGAATAAAATAGACCATATGGTTTTAAAAAAGTATCTTAAAATTTGCATATCACCCAGTTTGTCTGCTTTATATTTTTATCCCACAATAAACTACCGCAATATATACAGTCAGGCGCAAGATCGCTTTTCCAATCTTTAAAAAAAGATTGGAAAACGGCTGTTCTTGGACATCCACCAACTGAAGGCGTAAAATGTTCCCCCGCGCACTAGATTCGCTTGACAGTCACTTACTGAAAATATTACAATGACACAAAATCAGCCGTCCATATCCAAACATAAACACACAAAAACAAATGCACACGTGTACACACATATATAAAAGAATGTACACCTAACACATCAATACACAGACACAAACGCATACACGCATACGCACGTATACATACACACACACACGTTTTTGTATTCCTCCAAACATATAACATTTCCAATTGAATAAAACATGTTCAAAGAAATACAACAATTACAGTATAATGACAAATGATTCTTACATTGAAAAAAAAATACAAAATACAAAATACAAAATTAATACAAATACAGATCAAGTAATATTCAATTCACCTACCATGAAATAAACATAATGGAGGTGTCAGTAAAAGATGAAAAAGAGAAAACGACATGATACTCCTTCACGTCTCGTTTACTCCCCCCTCCCCCACCCCCCTTAAACCCGAGAAAGTACCCATCGCCGCCCAAGCACTAACATTTTATTTTCTTCCTTTTTTTTCCTCTTCCTAACTTCTACACTAGTAAGATTATTACATAGTATCACATAGTATAAGTGTTACACAAATAAAATATAACTATCATAAGTATCATAAATCTTGACCAAACATAATAAGCAAAACAAAAAATACGATACTTACAAGCAACATTTAATTGTGAAAGGTCGAGGAAAAGGAAAAAAAAAATTACAATTAACTTGATACGCCCCTGCCCCTACCGCCCTACCTCCCCCCCCCCCCCCCCCCCCCCAACTAAAAAAAACACACATACACGCACACACCAACACACACACACAGATGGTGATTTGCTCTGACGCCCGCACCGCAACACACCAGGCTCGACAATAGGCTTAGAAAACACATGCATTGGGGGGACGGGCATTGTTTGTGAACAATGCCCGCCCTCCCAAAGCACCCCGCTTCCCGAAACGCATCACCGCGCCTGCACCAAACAGTATCGGCACCTGTTCGCCATTTATTTCTTTTTAAAGAACAGTCCATTGATATCAAATCAAACAAAACTAATAGAGGGAAGTTGAGAAGAAGAATAAAATAACACTTCCACATTCAAGGCAAAACATTATTTAACTCGTCCCACTTCTGCAAATGGACGCCTAACCTACCTCTCTTAATAGCTATTTTCTTTTCCTTTTCTCTATAATCAACAATCGATTTTACTGTACATTCTAAAGATGGAATTATTCCTTACGCGTTGTCGAGTATGGCATTATACGTAATGCTACAGTCACAAATGGTCCGATTTGGGCTACGGCGCCCGTACGATGCCACTTTTAGGTGAAATCTTGCGGCGCCCGCACGGGTGCCGTGGCTATCGAACGGTCGCCGTTGCATTTTTCCTCGCCGTACGATGTCAAAAAATTGTTTAACGCGGAGTTAAAACCAAAAATGCATCGTACGATTTTGTACTTGCCGTAAGCCCGTAGACACATCGTAGAGAGCATCGCACGGGCACAGCACGGACATCACAGCCTTTTTTTCGAATATCGTAAGATTTTGAGACTGAATATTTGGCCACTCAAATCGTACCCCAGGTCGAAAAAACAGTTGGAAACCAGTTGCCAACTGGTACCAGTTGGAACTGGTACCAGTTGATATACCAGTTGGCCAACTGGTTTCAATATGGAAATTGGTACACTGGAATCAACTGGAACCAGTAAAGAATCCAGTAATATATACCAGTACAATCCAGTAAGAACCAGTAAGAAACCAGTAAGATTGACCAGTTAGAGCCCAGTAAGAAACCAGTAATAGATACCAGTAAGAATCCAGTAAGAACCAATAAGAAACCAGTAAGATTGACCAATAAGAGCCCAGTAAGAATCCAGTAATAGATACCAGTACGAATCCAGTAAGAACCAGTAAGAATCCAGTACGAACCAGTAAGAATCCAGTCAGAACCAGTAAGAATCCAGTAAGAACCAGTTAGACTGACCAGTAAGACTGACCAGTAAGAGCCCAGTCAGAAACCAGTAATATATACCAGTAAGAATCCAGTAAGAACCAATAAGAAACCAGTAAGATTGACCAATAAGAGCCCAGTAAGAAACCAGTGATAGATACCAGTACGAATCCAGTAAGAACCAGTAAGAATCCAGTAAGAACCAGTAAGAATCCAGTAAGAACCAGTAAGAATCCAGTAATAACCAGTAAGAATCCAGTAAGACTGACCAGTAAGACTGACCAGTAAGAGCCCGGTAAGAAACCAGTTATATATACCAGTAAGAATCCAGTAAGAACCAATAAGAAACCAGTAATATTGACCAATAAGAGCCCAGTAAGAAACCAGTGATAGATACCAGTACGAATCCAGTAAGAACCAGTAAGAATCCAGTAAGAACCAGTAAGAATCCAGTAATAACCAGTAAGAATCCAGTAAGAACCAGTAAGCAACAAGTAATAGATACCAGTTAGAATCCACTCAAACCAGTAAGACTGACCAGAAAACGCCCAGTAAGAATCCAGTAAGAACCAGAAGAGACCAGCAGAACCCAGTAATGACCAGTTGAAAACCAGCAAGAAACCTGCAGGAACACAGTAAAACGTGATTTAAAAAAAAACCAGTAGATTTACCGGTGTCGCAATTGTGAATATTATGGGAATTAAGTATGTAGGACTATTGTTCGTTTGTTGTTGCATGTATGTGTTTCAATTTACTCATTTCATTCAAGGTAATTCACATCTCTTTAAAATAGACTATTATAACAGTCTATTTAACTAATTTGGCTCTTTAAAACACCCGACAGGAGTACATCAACTTGACAGCATGCAGTCTGATTTATTTAACACTGTTTGAAATTACATCATAATATTAATAAGGCTTGTCTGATCATCGTGTCCATCATCCCTTTGTAAAAGAATGTCCACACTTATGTCTGTTTGTTAACAATACTATTTTTAAAATAATTATTGGTATTGTCAACAAAAAGGCATAAGTGTGGACATTCGTTTACAAAGGGATGATGGACAAGAAGATCAAACAAGCCTTATTAATATTATGATATAATTTCAAACAGTGTTTAATAAATCAGACTGCATGCTGTCAAATTGATTTACTCCTGTCGGGTGTTTTAAAGAGTCAAATTAGTTTGAATTCCAAAAAGACGTGAGAAAGCAAGAGCTATATTGCTGGCTGATAATATGTTGATCCATCCATTATCCATGATCAGCGAGCACGTTGTAGCAGCAAACATAATGGCGAAGATGCTATAAAGAAACAATCTCCTTGGCCTGAAGTACTGTGAAAGTGATGCATACAAATCATGTGCATTGAAGACCACAACAATTAATGCTTGGAAGTGTAGTACTAGAATTAAATGATCAGTGCTAAACAAGACAAGGAAGCAACAGTTAAATAACATCCATATAATATATATAGCTAGAGCACAATTACTACATTTCTTATAAAGAAGAGAGCTAGTATAAAAGACAGTGTTTCTTGGTTTAGCAGTGCAACATGCAATGGCCGCTAGTACTTTGTGTGTGGTAGTCCCTTTGGTCATAGAGCTGTAGTATCTATGCCTGTACGTTTGCAGTGCAGTGTGTATATAGAGTGCACTGCACGTGCACTGTGCATGCATGGTAGCTGGTAGGTACGTATGCATGGTTGCACACACACACACACACAGAGCGCGGGCGGATGGGCGGGAACTGATAAGGGAACAAAGGACTCCCATATAAGGAAGTCAGTGCAGTGGACCATGTTTGCACAGCTGTTATTATTCAGAACCCTTGCAAATGCATGCGCATAGGCATAATGCTATACATGTATACCAGTACATGCAGTATAATTTACACATTGTGCATCAGGTAGTCGACAAATTATTAGTCCTACATCAAAAGTGGCTGGAGGAATGTTCGTTTTCCATGGATAAGTTGAATGGAAAAGTTGAATGTAGCATCCTTTATTATGTGTTATTAGCTTAGTGCTTCAAAAATATATAATTCATATCAAATATCATATTAAAAAACTGGTGTTAGCAACTGATACACTTAGTTATATCATGGACCCTACTATCATGATGTAACTAAGTGTACCAGTTGCTGACACCATTTTGTTAATAGGATATTTTATATGAATGATATATTTTTGAAGCACCAAACACAATCACACAGAATAAAGGATGCTACATTTAGCTTATCCACGATCCCATGGCAGTAGGGTCCATGCATGGTTACATGATATTCCAGTAATGACAACTAGGTACTACTGGAATAAACTAGTACACAAGTTCCAATTAGACTAACTGGTTTGAACTGGTAATTTTCAAGTGGTTTCAACTGGTATTTCTACTGGTTTTAACTGGTATTTTAAGGCTATCAATATATCTTAACTGGCTTTAACTGGTTTTAACTGGTACCTTGTGATCCCAGTTAAAACCAGTTAAAGCCAGTTGATTTTCCAACTGGTTTTAACTGGTTTCAACTGTTTTTTCGACCTGGGACGGGTACCGTGGATTCACCGTAAGAGTACCGTAAGGCACCCGTACGGGCACTTATTTTGTGTTCACGGGGGCCGTGCGATTTATGTTTCATTTTAAGACAAAGGTCATCGCAAGGGGCCCGGAGAATATGTGACTGCTACTCTAAAATACCACAGATATCGTACGATATCACGATGTCCCCAAATCGTAGAAAATCCGCCGTAGGGAGAAAAATCGTACGGCGCCCGGACCATTTGTGACTGTAGCATTACTCTGCACTGGAAGGCAGACTACCGATAACAGACTGCGCAGAGCGCTAGACGTTACGGCGTCGGAACCCACCGCAGCATACAGTCTCAAATCACCTGCTCCATGTTGTATCTATTTTCGGTCTTCGTGGCACATTTTACTTGTTTTACTAGGGCACATAGTCATATTTAAACGGGAAGATGTAATCATTATTAGTTAACTGCCTGATATGTGGGTATTTATTTTTTCTAACAATTTTCGGCTTAAAATTTGTTGTTTAGACGGCATTTGACGCATTTGCGCACAGACGCACGCGCCATGACGTACGAATATGAAATTTGAGTGATTACAGTTAGCACCTAAAATAGCCATAGAGCATTCACTTTTGACGGGTACAACATCACACTAGTTGCTAACCTCACATGATAACATATGTAATCAACATTTAGTCCGAGGTTAAGTCGTCCGAGCCTCTGCGCGCTATCAGAACACAAACAAGTTAATCCACACTTAATCTAGAGGTGTGAACTAAAGTAAGGATTACTAAGTCCAAGGTCATGAATTTATTCCTGCCTGTTAGTATATTATCGCCCCAATCGTTCTGGTGGGGCGAGAACAATTATTATGTTAAACATGTTAAAAGGACCGTTGTGAGTTGTGACATTACGGTTTTGTAAGTTAACTTCATCGGAGATCAAAAGAAAATGGTTGCAAGGCTTTGAGCTTGCATTTAATCCCATTTCAGTTCCATTTGCACGCACCCAGACATACTAAACATCTTTCTTTCCTCTTGCAATAAGACTTTGGAATTCCCTGCCAGAATCCACCATATGCACCTCGCCTGACCATTTTAAACAGGCGCAGAGGATCCAAATTCATTATAGCGCACAAGATTTGTACTTGCACACGTAGTTGGTATCACAGAGCACCACACTGTACATATGCACAAGGTACGAAAATACACCGCGCTGCTGGACTGTACCAAAACGGAAGAAGAATAAGAATGATCACTTCTCTCTATATCCCTGCTTGTCTTATCTCATAGATTACGAGATGACACTCGGTAGGCGAATCGACTTGGCGTCTCACAACTATCCCTCATACTACCCACCTGATGCCAGCGTACTCTGGACATTCCAATATACTGCCGGAGAAAATACCACTGACATCTTCTACCAGGTTTCCTTAGGACGTGTCTATCTTGGGCAAGGTGATGTGCTTAACGTCGGAACGGGTTCGAGCCCCTTTAACGCAACGACTAACGTAACTTATTCTGGGTACTACAATGCTTATCCGAAGAAAAGATATTTCAAAGCAGGGGACTTCTTTGTCGGATTTGAATCCGACTCCAGAGACGAAAGGACAGGATTCAATATCTCTTTGACAGTCGTGAACTTCACAGGTAGGCCTAGATACACATTTTAAATTTAAATTGTCAGTTATAGGTCGGCTACTTGTACCTATAATAACTGATTTATTTCCAACGTATGTGCATTGCAGGGATCTAGTAACTTTGTTTACAAGTGCAAAACGTGATGAATGGTTGATGCAATGTATACTGTTGTTATGTGATCTGTCCACATGGTATTGTGTCAAATGGACGTTATATGGCCGAGTAATGAGCAAAAATGCAAAGTGATGTTCACAAACGCGTTAAATTGTGTGCACCATGTTGAAATTCGGCTGCACATTTGATTATTCGAATGCCCATAAATTAAATCCTGTGTCTATTTACGAAAGTGAATGTGTATGCATGAATTTGCTTGCGTTTATTTGGAATTTGAAATACCGTTCGCAACGATTACGCGGTAATGCGTGAATTTGAATTATCCTTAATTAAATCGATTTAAAACAGTGTCGAATTAAGCGGGAAAACATATATTATTTCGAACATTATACATTTATATCGATTTAAATCATAATAATAATAATATAAACAGCTACTATAAAATAATATAAATATTTTATAAATGATGTTCGTCGATTTTCAAAAAAAATAAACCTGTCCTATGTATTGTTTTTATTTCATTACAGACTCGTTCATTTGCGATGGGGGCTTATTTTTGGTAGATACTGATTCAGCTTGTAATCTCACCCCGGACTGTACTGACGGAACAGATGAAACGGGATGTGGTAAGCTAACATTATTTGTTTCAAGATATATAACGTGGATTTTGTTCTGTCGTCGGACTGAAAACAATGCAAATTAGCGCACAATGTACACATGCGATTATTTTCACTAGGTTTGGAACTAAAATGTTATCAATAAAGGGACCAGGAAAGTATGTAAAATTATTAAGCATTTATACAACATTTTAGGTGATTGTTTATTTTATACCTTATGTAAGCGATTACGTAATAAAGTTAGATATCCATTGAAAATGCTAAAATATTGTATCATGCCAAACGTGTTCCCATGGCAGGAGGCAGCTCTCAACTGGTGAAGTATCATACTTGGACCCCCAAGTGAACTCAAGAGCCAATTCACATGACCTTACAACCTGTGAAACATTACAATTGAACCATCAAGTTAGCTAGTTTACGGCCATATCATGCGACCTTATAAGAACCTGCGAATAAAATGGACCATATGGTTTTAAAAAAGTATCTTAAAATTTGCATATCACCCAGTTTGTCTGCTTTATATTTTTATCCCACAATAAACTACCGCAATATATACAGTCAGGCGCAAGATCGCTTTTCCAATCTTTAAAAAAAGATTGGAAAACGGCTGTTTTTGGACATCCACCAACTGAGGGCGTAAAATGTTCCCCCGCGCACTAGATTCGCTTGACAGTCGCTTACTGAAAATATTACAATGACACAAAATCAGCCGTCCATATCCAAACATAAACACACAAAAACAAAGGCACACGTGTACACACATATATAAAAGAATGTACACCTAACACATCAATACACAGACACAAACGCATACACGCATACGCACGTATACATACACACACACACATTTTTGTATTCCTCCAAACATATACCATTTCCAATTGAATAAAACATGTTCAAAGAAATACAACAATTACAGTATAATGACAAATGATTCTTACATTGAAAAAAAAAATACAAAATTCAAAATACAAAATTAATACAAATACAGATCAAGTAATATTAAATTCACCTACCATGAAATAAACATAATGGAGGTTTCAGTAAAAGATAAAAAAGAGAAAACGACATGATACTCCTTCACGTCTCGTTTACTCCCCCCTCCCCCACCCCCCTTAAACCCGAGAAAGTACCCATCCCCGCCCAAGCACTAACATTTTATTTTCTTCCTTTTTTTTTCCTCTTCCTAACTTCTACACTAGTAAGATTATTACATAGTATCACATAGTATAAGTGTTACACAAATAAAATATAACTATCATAAGTATCATAAATCTTGACCAAACGTAATAAGCAACAAAAAAAATACGATACTTACAAGCAACATTTAATTGTGAAAGGTCGAGGAAAAGGGAAAAACAAAATTACAATTAACTTGATACGCCCCTGCCCCTACCGCCCTACCTCCCCCCCCCCCCCCCAACTAAAAAAAACACACATACACGCACACACCAACACACACACACAGATGGTGATTTGCTCTGACGCCCGCACCGCAACACACCAGGCTCGACAATAGGCTTAGAAAACACATGCATTGGGGGACGGGCATTGTTTGTGAACAATGCCCGCCCTCCCAAAGCACCCCGCTTCCCGAAACGCATCACCGCGCCTGCACCAAACAGTATCGGCACCTGTTCGCCATTTATTTCTTTTTAAAGAACAGTCCATTGATATCAAATCAAACAAAACTAATAGAGGGAAGTTGAGAAGAAGAATAAAATAACACTTCCACATTCAAGGCAAAACATTATTTAACTCGTCCCACTTCTGCAAATGGACGCCTAACCTACCTCTCTTAATAGCTATTTTCTTTTCCTTTTCTCTATAATCAACAATCGATTTTACTGTACATTTTAAAGATGGAATTATTCCTTACGCGTTGTCGAGTATGGCATTATACGTAATGCTACAGTCACAAATGGTCCGATTTGGGCTACGGCGCCCGTACGATGCCACTTTTAGGTGAAATCTTGCGGCGCCCGCACGGGTGCCGTGGCTATCGAACGGTCGCCGTTGCATTTTTCCTCGCCGTACGATGTCAAAAAATTGTTTAACGCGGAGTTAAAACAAAAAATGCATCGTACGATTTTGTACTTGCCGTAAGCCCGTAGACACATCGTAGGGAGCATCGCACGGGCACAGCACGGACATCACAGCCTTTTTTTTCGAATATCGTAAGATTTTGAGACTGAATATTTGGCCACTCAAATCGTACGGGTACCGTGGATTCACCGTAAGAGTACCGTAAGGCACCGGTACGGGCACTTAGTTTGTGTTCACGGGGGCCGTGCGATTTATGTTTCATTTTAAAATCAAACAAAACTAATAGAGGGAAGTTGAGAAGAAGAATAAAATAACACTTCCACATTCAAGGCAAAACATTATTTAACTCGTCCCACTTCTGCAAATGGACGCCTAACCTACCTCTCTTAATAGCTATTTTCTTTTCCTTTTCTCTATAGTCAACAATCGATTTTACTGTACATTCTAAAGATGGAATTATTCCTTGTGACCTTGCAGAGAAAATAATACGTTTCAATAAACAAAATTATAGAATTGCACACATTTATCCTTGAGGATTTCCCTGACAGCCCGAGAAATATCTCAACCCATGACCTCAAATCAATTTCAAGTAAATGTAAATGCCCAACTACTTCTTCCCAATACTTATGAACTATTTGACAATTTAAAAATAAGTGTTCATAATATGTTTCAACCTGCTGCTTACAAAAAGAGCATAAATTATCTAATATAAATCCAAACTTGAATAGATTCTCATTTGTATACACCGCCCCATGTATTAACCCTAATCCCACTGGGTTATTTTGGTCACTTGAGTCCACTGGGGGGGGGGGGGGGGGGGGGGGCCTTTTTGGCCCCCCCCCCCCCTCAAATCTCGGCAATGAATGGACCGATCGACTCGAAAATTGGCACACATGTAAAACAAGTCAAGTAGAATAAGAATTTGAAAAAAGAAAAAAAAATTGGACAATTATTTTTTTTTTAATAATTAATTACAATTTTGAATATGCAAATTTTTGACGATTTGGGGAAAAAATTGGGATTTTCATCTAAAATCAAAAGAAATTACAGGATTTCTTCAGGTTTTCTGTAAAAATACCTTCAAATGATGTTATTCATCATATCCATGTTTTTTATGGTGATAAAATATATTACTAATTTGCATAAATATGCAAATTAGTATTCCCGGATTTATCCACATTGTTTTAATTCTTATGTATTTTATTGTTTTTTTGTTGTTGTTGTTTTTTTTTTTGGAAGAATTTATCTCTGAAGAGTATGACTTCAACTAATAACAAAGAAATAATCCAAATTATAATTAAAAGCAACAATTATAACAGATCTGGAGTTTACAACATCGGATATAGGAATTACATAGAAACCTGTACAAAAGTTACATTTTTTTGTGACGGACGAGCAATTATCGACCTCTAAAATCAGTTCTACAGGTCCGATCGGGGTGAATTATATATCAAAACATGCGGGAGACTTGAGAGAAAATAGTCATGAAGTTTGAACGCGAAATTCCAAGCGGTCCAGTTGCACGACGAAAAAAACGACAGGGGGGGGCCTAAAAGGCCCCCCCCCCCCCCCCCAGTGGGATTAGGGTTAATTTAAATTGGAATTCCCGCAATTTACTACAAAGGATGGAGCTTTAAACTCTCAAAAATATATCAATCAATTCCGTAGCAATACATTTAAAATTAGTATGCCCGTCCCTTACCTGTAAAACATAATCATTCTGCAGTTGCTTAACAAAATACTCATAAACTTTCCTTGATTTCAAATCAAACAAAGATTCAACATTCTCTACCAATTTTAAAGCAATATCATATCTAAAAATATCTATATCAATAAAGTTTCCCTCCTTATATTCATCTGACATTACTAAACATATGTCATATATTTTTAACAAACCTTTTCCTTTAATTCCCATATTCCAAAAATGACCATTAGGTTTCATATTCACATTTTCCATAATATCACTTACCATACATATTCCCTTTTTAAACAGTTCTTAATCATAAATAATTTTATTTCTAATACATATATCCATATTATTGTATATATTAGGATTACATTTTTCTTCATAAAATCTACATTTCTTCACTTCTTGCCAAACTTTTACAATTTCAACATAAAATGGCGGTATATTCTTCAAATCCATTTTACTAGTATCATAATTACATAAAAAAATAAACCGTCCCCCCATTTTTAAACAACAAAAATGTAATGTCAAATGATGCCTTCCAATCAGATAACTCTTCCCCATTAAGTAAACGCTTCAACCACATTACACGTTGACTTTTTACAGATATCTCAAAATTATTCATCCTCAGTCCCCCAAATTTATAATCTTGGTATAATATTTTCCTTTTTATCCTATCTTTCCCTCCCCACACAAATTCAACAGATAAACTTTCAACCTCCTTAAAAATAGCACGTGGGACTACTATTAAGGAGGAGATATAATTCAATTTTGAAAGAACATGTGTTTTTAACAACTGAATTCTCCCCCAAATAGTAAGATCTCGCTGTTTCCACCAGCCAACTAAACATTTTATTCTACTCAATATTTCTTTGTAATTCAAATTATCCTTTACTTTTATATTTCTTGAAAAATGAACTCCCAAAATTTGTATTTCCTCCACAAAATGTCCAAACAAAAGTGGACCAGGATGCTCCCCCTCATTACCTAACCAAGTATAATTTGTTTTTTCTTCATTTACTTTTAAACCACTAACTTTTTCAAAATGTTTCAAAATCCTTTTCAACTTTCCTATTGAATTAGCATCTTTTTCAAAAATAGTTATATCATCAGCATACATTATTTGCTTAAATTCCCTGTCCCCTAATTTAATCCCATGTATTTCCCCATCCCTCCTTATGACTCTAGCCAACGTTTCAATTACTAAAACAAATAAGTATGGAGAAAGAGGATCTCCCTGTCTGACCCCTCGCTCTATTTGAAAATATCCAGTTGACTGACCTCCATTCATGACACAATTACAACCATCATTATATAACACTTTCACCCATCTACAAAATTCCTCCCCAAAACCAAATTCTTCTAACACTTTATATAAAAACCTATGCGAAACGCCATCAAAGGCCTTCTCAAAATCCACAGCAATCAAAAATCCAATCGATTTATTCCTAGAATAAAAAAACATATCATCTATTAGCCGCACTGCCTCCCCAATATTTCTATTTTGAACGTACCCAACCTGATTATGATGAATAATTTCTTCTAAAACTTCCTTTATTCTTTTTGCCAAAACTTTTGATAAAATCTTATAATCAACATTTAAGAGTGTTATTGGTCTATAATTCTTCATATGAAGAGCTTTCAACCAAAAGGCGCTAAATCCATTCCGGTTAATTTAGAGAAAGTCAGTGTTTTTTAATTACACACATTTGTTTCTGTTTAATCATCAAATTTATACTACAGGTGGAAGAGCTACCACTATAGGTCATAAAAATGCAAGTTAAAAAAATCCCTGCGTATAGCATGTATTTTATATAATTTTGTGTATTTCATTATTTTTCGGATTTAGCGCCTTTTGGCAGAAATCATGGATATAGCGCCTTTTGGCAGAAAACTTTTGACAGTCATTTTGGAGTTGTACATTGACATTAGTATAGAAGGTGTGTACATGCTACAAAATTGTATATTAACTATACTTTAGAAACTAAGTAGCCCACACGCCCACAAGCAAATACACAGCCACACACATAAGACATGCGTGCACACACATGTACACACACACACATACAAACACACACACAAATATACGCACACATACATACATACGCGCAAACATACGCATATACACACTCACACAAAGAAACACACACATGCACAAACACATACGCAAACACACACACACACACACAGAAACACACACACGCACACACACACTCACACGCCCACAAGCAAACACACAGCCACACATACACACTTACATACGCAAACAACACACACACACACATGCGCGCGCACAAACACGTACACACACATACAAACACACGCATGCAAAAAGACACACACAAATATACGCACACATACACACATATGCGCAAACATACGCACATATACACACACTCACATAAAGAAACACACACACGCACAAACACACACACACCGTGTGGCCCACAAGCAAACACACAGACACACCCACACATACACGCACTCACACAAATAAAACACGCACACACACACACACATACACACACACACGCACACGCACACTTACATAAGCAAACAACACAAATATACACTTGCACATAATATACACACATACACACACGCACACACACACGCACACATACACTCATTCGTACACACGTACAAACATGCACATACACTCACATACATGCATAATTCTTGTTATATGTTATAGCGTGCTCATAGTTTTTTTATATTTATGTGCTATTCAGATTATCCACGCCACATGTGGCTACCACTCATATACTCTAGGTGGGTAGCGGTAGCGTCAGTCTTGCCGCACGGTTGCCGTATGGTCCTGCGGCCGCCTTGCGTCTTCCGCAGGAACGCCCTAAGGCGACCGTGCGTCATCACTTCAAAGGCCATACGGCAGCCGCAGATTTTCAGTCTCCACAAATTAAAAAATACGCCGTGCGGCGGCCGTGGCAAATGTGACTGCTAGAGTATTTAACCGTAGAAATGTTACACCGTACGGCCGCCGTGTCAAATGTGACTGAGCCATTAGGGTTAATATCAGTATAAAACATAAGAAACATCAAAACAATGAGTTTCTATTAACCCTAAGAAGGCCGGGGGGGGGGGGGGGCATAATGCCTCCCTCTTTTTTTTGTATTTCTCCAAAACGCGGTAAGATGACGTGCCGCTACTTTGTGACTTTTTTGTTTTGGGTCTTGCGCATATTTTAAAACAAACATTTCGATAATCGGACCGACCGTTACGAAGTCACGTGACCTTTTGTCTATGCATGTCAGCCCGAAAATCGCTCAATTTCGAGATTTGTGTACAAAACATATGTTTTCGTACAAGGAGGTATATCATTGGTTATTTGGTCTTGTTTACATGTTATATGTTTGTTTTGGGGTTCAAAATAGTTGAATTATAGTTAGAAATAAAATAAACAACAAAAACAATAAAATACATAATGAAAAAAAACAAAGAAATACATAAGAAATTATAAAAAACAGTAGAAAACATATGAAAAACCTGGCTGTTCAAAATTTGTTTTGCTTTATTATTATTCAAAATGCTCTAAAGAATATATCTTGTGAAAACCAGAGTTTAATTATGAAGAAAAATATGATTTATGGGTAAAAATATTAATTGTATGACCTTATTTGCATAAATTACCATAAATATGCAAATTAATGAATTTTTCAAATTTTTTGAATTACCTTTGTATTCTATACACTTGACTTATCATGCGTGCAAATTTTCACGGCGATCGTCCGAGATCTTAAGGGGGGCCATAATGCCCCCCCCCCCCTCCACCAGGCGTAGGAAGACCTCAAATAGCCCGGCCTTTTTAGGGTTAAAGGGATAGTTGAGTTTTGGTAGAGAGGGCGCTAGACTACTTATGAGGTAATGAAAAACTGAGTGTAAAATTTGAAAGAGCATAATATTTAAATAATAAAATCATCTTTGTTTGATCAAAATCGGTTCAGAGACGGCTGAAATATCCATAAATATAACAATTTTTAATAAAGCTACAGGTTTATTAGAGAATTTTGAACCAGCCGTTAAAAATTCAAAAAAATGCTTCCTCTTTTCAAAAAGTTACAAAATAGGTATTTAAATAGTTGTTGGTTATTTCTCTATCTAATCACTATTTCAACAAAACATCTCATGCACAATATTTTATTAAAAATAGTTGAAACCGATGAGTGTTTAGAGAGCGCCCTCTTACGTTTTAGCAGCTCTTTTTGAATGATAACATGATCTTTACTACGTCATTTGTAATTTTGTGTTCCTTTCTAGTTATAACTATTAGTTTGTAATGTAATGATGCAGGTTTTGGTTACTAAAATTCAGTTTCACCAAAACTGTACTCTCCTTACCAGAACTCAACTATCCCTTTAGAGAAGTGCACGAAACATTCAAAATAATGAAAACAATTTGTTGTTATCCAGAGTCCAACTACCACCAAGCAAAGAACAACACAGTCATAATTATATGTTTTGGCAGTGTTTTGAGATATCAAATAGATACCCAACATTTTGCTAACTGTTGTGTAATTCATAAACAATGCAATTATTACCTCCACTTACGGAATCATTAATAATTAATGGTTCCGTACACGCCAAACGTTTGCGATTGCGCCAATTCTATTCATGCCTATGTTTGGAGAAAAAACGTGGACAATTTGTTCGCTCTGGAAAAAGGTAGTCTTCATTAAGACCCAGGAACACATGCTTTATGTGTGAAGCTTTTTTCAATTATATTTCTTTGGAAACATATTTTTCTGAAGTTGTGATGGAATGGACTACTAAAAATGTTACTTTTCAATTATAAGAATATTATATTTGGGTGGTTGTACCCTTTAAGTCCAAGTTCACAACCATAACACAAGGCTCAACACTAACTTTATTCTCTACTGCCCCTTTCAGACAAGCGAAATCATGGAATTTTAAATTGTACTTGCCCAAACAGAAAATGTACTTGCCCGCTTACTTCTAGATGAGATTTACGACCTAATGAATTACATTATTCTCTCATAGTTGATCATAAATTTGGTTGCCCGATCGGGCATGCAAACTAGACAATTTATAGAATGTTACTTGCCCGACACCAACCTTTACTTGCCCCGGGCAACATGGCAAGTGCTATTTGCGAGCCTTGTATAACAGTTTCAGCGATGCGTCTTATTTTTATATTGTCTATCTCGACAAATAGATTATGTTTTAGTTATAAATGTCTATCTTCGACAAGTTTATTTCATTTAAAGCCTATTTTGACCAATCTGTTTAATTTGCTTTCCTCTCCTTTTCTTTCTATTGAGAGTACATGAAAATTCAATGTTCACTGATTTTTGTCCTGTTCATAGTTATCGCACTCTGATTGAAATCAACCCACTTGGGTCGTGGGGTTTGTGCGGCGATGGCACCTGTCGAAGGATTCGATTCTCGGTCATCAGCTCTGTCAAAAGATCTGAAGATTGTCCTCCGAAGTCGCGGACGAAGCTGGGTTCACTGTTGCTCCATTGGTCCTTGCGCTTGTCATCGTGTGTTCGCGAGTTGTCATCATCGTCATTGTCATTGTGTGGTCGCGAGTTGTCTTAATCGTACATGCTGATACTGGTGCTGTCCAGCACACACGATGGTGATGAGGCATTCTTCACTGTCGCAATTCGAAGCACGCACGTCATCGCTGATGCTGGTTTCTCTGCTCGTTTGTTGTCAATACGAGCAAGTTCGATGCTCGCGTTGCTTGTCATGATCATCGCATTGTTGTGGCGGATAGCTAGCGCGTCGTCGCATCGCTTGCCCCTATCGTCTTCGCTTGCAGCCAACGTCATCGTCGGCTGCATCGAGGTTGCAGTCGGGCTCTTTGTCGTGGCCGATGTCATTTTTTAGTTCTTCCTGGTCTCGGCCATGGTCGACATCTGCCTTGTGGTTGCTTTCGTTGTCAGAGGCCATTGTCTGGCCCGTAGCTTGGGACTGTACATGTAGCTGCATCGTGTTCGTTATCGAGGTCTGTGCGTGTCGCCTCATCGTGGCAGGCTAGTGCGTCATCATTAGGGGGCTTGTCATCGTCCTTGTCGTCCATCATGGTATTGCCGGATTCGATTAAGGGCTCAGGCTCGCTGTCGCGCACTATTTAGGGCCGATAAGGGCATTTGCCTGCCCTGCTTTCTCTTATGTCGTCGGGTTTGTCTTCCGGGTCGTCGTCGGGTTCAACTTTTAGCTTGTTGACTGAACTTTGCTCACAAGCGGACTCATTTTAGCTGTCGTGATCGGGTTTGAGTTGGGCGTCATGTGCGATGTTGCCTAATGTATGTTGGCAGGTCATCGGTGTCGGCATAACATTAGGTGATGGTTTCGTCCACGTTGCCTGTATCGTTCTCTGGCACGTTGTCGAGCTGCTCGTCGAGCTTCTAGTTTCGTTTCACTTTTAGAATGATCGTCTCGGCCCTTCTCGTCGACGACTGTGTCGTCAACAGCCGTGCTCTGACATGCATTGCTCTCCACTTCGTCGTCGCTTGAAACCTTTGTGACGAAGCCATGGGCATGGCTGATCAAGGCAGTGAAAGCTGCAAAAGTCTGATTGGACAAAAGAAAACATTCATTGATAAACTATAACTGGATGATACAATGCACATTCTCAGAGAAGTTAAATGTGTCACACCATGACATTGTTCAATATTAGTCATATTTGTTAAAATGCTAAATTATAGATGATTTTTTTTTTTAGAAAGTTGTATGAGTTAGTACCTAGGACTCGGGTTTCAAATTAAAGGGTACCGCCGGGCATGATAAAACCAATCCTTAGTTGTTTTGGTACTATAATTGAATACCAATCATACTCTCATGGGGTCTGATATGTTTCTGTAATTTGAGAACAATGCAATTAATTACTACGACCTACGGAACCACGGCTATTTACTGGTTCGCGCGCGCGACTTTGTTTGCACGACCGCTCAATCAATACGCGTACGTTATTATGGTAGTATGCGATTTATCGCATAGCCCATGCGATAGTATCGTTTCGCGCGTGCTCGCACTCTAGCCACGGCCACCGCATCGCTGCATGCTGCATGCATGCAATATGTATACATGCTATTGCTTGTACATTAGGGTTAGGGTAAGGGTTAGTGTTAGGGTATATATATATTTTTAAAAAACAACACCAATCAAGCAATCCGAAATAGCTCCGTGGATAGAGAGTTAGAATGATACGCTAGAGATCCATGGTTCGAATCCTACCTTGGTCCAATGTTTTTTGTATTTGCTATTCGTTCGGCACTCGACTAAATGTTCGAAATTATACAAGTCGGACATTTCGGGTATGCATGGTCTCTGACCAAGTCGCTAATTCACAAGGAGTTGCTGAATGGTTTGGGAAACGCATATTCGCAACCCGCCCGACCCTAAAAATACCGCCGACCCTAAAGGTTTTTTCTGATTAAAAAATAATAATAATAAAATAAAAAATTCCAATTGCGATATGTGTTATTTGTGTGTTATATATGTGTTTTTGTGTAATTTGCGAATCCTGAAAAAAAAAAAAACCCTACCTACCTACCCTAATGTTTGGTTGCCCGTTACTCCAATTCAACAATTTATTGTTTTGGCCTTATAGCGCTACTCGTGTCTCTCTCTCTCTCTCTCTCTCTCTCTCTCTCTCTTATAGCTCCGTCTATACGCACTGTGCTGCAGCAGCGCGCGCACCCAAGCGATTTTCGAGATTGTCTCTGCTTGCTGCGATATATCGCAGATGCGATCAATAAGAGGATCGTTAAGTGGTATCGTTATCGGAACTGCGCTGACAGAATGAGTGATATGTGATATTAAAAATGATTCCCTAGCAATATAGAAATACTTTCAGGATCACAGACTTGTTTTGTATGTTCATTTGGGATATGTCTTTGATGTAAGAGAGCTAAATCTCTGCCGGAGGTACCCTTTAAGTCTTGTGTTGATTGGAATTATAAAGAATGTAACACAATGTTGTGTGAGAGGGGTGAGAGATTTATCGATATGAATATTAACTTAAGGTTATTTTATAGCAAGTGAGAACAATACACTTGGCATGATGCCCTGAGGCCGTGCTGAGGGCTCAACGATGGCTGTTTTTTGTGGATTGGGAAGATTTCACAAAAGTTACTGTTAGATTAAAATTTTGGTTCAAACAACTGACCAGAAATATATATGACTGCAAACGAGCAAAGAAAATGGGATTCCAGCAGGATTCGACCCCGAGACCTCTGGATTGTTAGATCGGTGCTGGGACGAACACCGAACAAAGGGTTTTCCTTAGCTCAGTCGGTAAGACGTCTGAGTCAAAAGCGCCGGTCTAGCAATCCAGAGTCTCAGGTTTGAATCCTGCTGCAGCCGGAATCCTATTTTCTTTTCCCTTTTTTCCGAATTTATAATTATAATTCATACAAATAAACACAATTCATAGTTCATTGCTAGGTCCCCTGGTTCAGGCATAATCATTCCATTCAGTGGCAGTGCTAGCTAGTCAGTATAACACTGACTCTGAGTCTCTACTTCAAATCGACATCTTCAAACTCTCTTGAATTGAAGTTTGTTACTTTGTAAGTGTACTATGACATTGTCTCAAGAGTTGATAAATGTGTACTTTTAAAGTTTGACTTTTGTTTTGAGTCCAGGCATACTAAATTGACAGGATGAATTCCAAATCCCGGCAATAATATAAGGCATACTTTATTCACAACAGACTCATACTGGAAATTACATACATTGATTTGAATACATCGGACTAGCTTAGCACAATGACGACAATGATCCACTCGTTAGCTTTGGACTTGATCGACACCTTTACGCGTCATAACAGAGCGAACTTCCGGTCAAAAATGAAAAATGTTGGCCTCGATTATGAGCTTTTTCTCTCAAAATAAACGACAAAGCAACCTGGTTTTAATTTGTTCGCGTTGCACATATGTTTACTACACACAAAGTTGGTCAGATTTAATTGAAAATTTTCGAACGGGTCAGGTAGAAAGAAAACGTCAAACCATGCAAAATCGGACACAAAAAAATTACACAAATATTTCCAAATATTGACGTTAATTCACTGATTTATTTCAAACGTATTAATAGGGTGTTATAAATCAAAATAAAGGAATTTTTATGGCAAATAACTTACCGCAAACGATAACATTATCACACGTACGGGTTGCTGTTGATACTAGAACGAGACGATCGATGCATCATCTCATTGAATCTCGTGAATTCTCGCTTGCGTATTTCCTACCCACAAGGGGTTTTGTTGTGTACGATAACAAGCCGCGAGGTAGCTCATTAAAGGGCATCAAGCGTGGGGATGCTACATAGCGGGTCGCCATTTTGAACTGGGTTAGTTTGCGCGCACCGCATGACACTGAGCTAACGTGCATTACGCACCGTGCGCAACGCGTATGCAAGATGGCGCCGCGCATCTCATTTGACGAATCTGAACTACCTTTAAGCGCCCAATCGCGAGTGGCCTGATTACACAAGTTGTTTTTATGAAATTTTGGATTTAGCAGTTTCGTTTATGTTTATCATACCCCGTTTCTTCTTCTCACTCCATCCCACATTCACATCATAGATAACGAGATGACACTTGGTTTGCAGATCAACGTGTCGTCTCACAACTATCCCTCACACTACCCACCCGATGCCAGCGTACTCTGGACCTTCCAATATACTGCCGGAGAAAGCACCACTGATATTTTCTACCAGGTTTCCTTTGGACTCGTCTATCTTGGGCAAGGTGACGTGCTGAATGTCGGGACGGGTTCGAGCCCCTTCAATCCTTCGGCTAATATCACATTTTACGGGTTCTACTATGCATATCCAGGGGAGAATCATTTTGAAGCAGGGGACTTCTTCGTCGAGTTTGATTCTGACTCTTATAGTGAAGCACCGGGGTTCCAGATTGTGTTGTCTGTCATTAATTTTACGGGTAAGTCTAATAAATAAATACTAACCCATACTGATTTATATTTATCAAATTATATTCGCCCTTCTGTATACGTGGCACATACTGTACACATCGTACCTCATCATACGAAGCAGCTAAGCCGAAATGGATGAGCGAAGGGGACATAATATGTATACGTTTGATAATAAATGCTCAGTAATAAATTGTCTTATTTGAAATATAACCTCACCGTTACTATTTATTAATTAGTACCTATTAGTACCTATTATTCGCAGGGTAGTTATCTATTTAGGTCCACTTACAATAATTATTGCATAACGGCAATTCTTGATAGTGATATTTAAAATACATTAATATAACATTTGTATCAAAGTGTCATTAAAAAGTAATGGCAGAGCTTACAGAGGTCAACAGTTAAAACAATATATGTTGTATTCAGACCGCATGATTAATACGGAGTTATAAACGGTTCTAGGACTACAACCCCCAGGACAACCCACCCCCGGAAGATTACCCCCCGGACAACTACCCCCTAGGACAATTACCCCCCGGACAACTACCCCCCTAGGACAATAACCCCCCGGACAACTACCACCCGGACAATTACCCCCCTAGGACAATTACCCCCCAAGACAATTACCCCCCAAGACAACTACCCCCAAGAAAATTACCCCCAAGACAATTAACCCCCAAGACAATTACCCCCAAGACAATTACCCCCCAAGACAACTACCCCCAAGACAACTACCCCCCGGACAACTACCCCCCAAGACAACTACCCCCGGACGATTAACCCCCAGAAAATCACCCCCTGGTCGATAACCCCCCTCCCTCCCCCCCCCCCCCCCCCCGACAACTACCCCCCGGAATATTACCCCCCCCCCCCTCCCCCAAAGATAATTACCCCCAAGACCAAATAAGTGACCGCTCAGGCCGGTAGCCTGGATTTTTCAAGGGGGTGGGTTTGGGCTTTGGGGGTGCGTATTTGCAAAAACGGGACCAAGACCACTGGTTGAGTCGTGTAAGTGTGAGTGTGTGTGGGGGGGGGGGGGGGGGGGTCCGCCGCTGATTAAGATCACTGTTTTAGTTTTGTAAGCAGGGAGTTGGGGTCGTCAAATGTCAAATGGACCGATCGCTGCCCGAGACCAAGAACAATAAAAAGTGGACCTTTCTGAATGGGGGGTGTACGCGCCCAACGCACCCCCATGCTACGGGACTGCCAATACACGAATATACTGCAGACATCGTACGATAGCCAATCCAAAATGTAGGTAAAAAGATTGTGCGGCATCCGGTGCATTTGTGACCTAGGCATATCACATGATATGTTTTTCAGCCAATTTCGGAAGCTTTTCATTCGTTTCAATAAGCGTGTCATTCAATTTCACGAAATTGAGCTGAAGGCTTGCAGTTTTGGCTCAAAGTTGCATTATGTTCATACGATTTAGCTCTTCGATCAAGTGATTTACCACTTTTAGCATTCAATTAAACAAAAACACGCTATTTGCATTAAATCGTTGTCTTGGGGGGGGGGGGGGTAATATTCCGGGGAGTAGTAATTGTCCGGGGGGGTAGTCTTCTGGGGGTAATTGTTGAGGGGGGGGGGGGGTAATCGTCCGGGGGGTAGTTGTCTTAGGGACTAATATTCCGGGGGGTAGTGGTCCGGGGGTAATTGTCCGGGTGGTAGTTGTCCGGGGGTAGTTGTCCGGGGGGTAGTTATCCGGGGGGTAATTGTCCGGGGGGTAGTTGTCTTGAAAACCGAAATACATCCATGTTTCTAAGGGTACTACAAACACAACAATGTATAACAGAACCACTCGAGTTCTAAAGGCCCAGTCCCATACTGACGATTTTCACGGCGAATAGCAACGATTTGACATTCGTCAAGGAGATCGCTAAGGTCGTGTTGCATCGTGTTACATCGTATTGGTTCTTTCCCAAAACAGTTGCGCATCGTGAAGAATATCGTGAAAGCCGAGCAAAAATCGCCGTCTTCAACTGTTCAAAACAGTCGCCACGCATAACGATTAAAAAAATATCGATGTATATATTCGGAAGTCGTTCCACATCGTTCCAGTTCGCTGCGACTCGTATCGCTTCGTTGTGAAGATCACCGCTTTCCGTTCTACCATATTCCCAATTGTGGCGATTTTTACGACTTAAGCCCAGTGCCCATTAGGCGATCTTCGCTTGCGATCTAGCCCGAGTTGCTAGCGATCTCGGTTAGGTGTGAATCGCACCAGTTCGCCGCGAGTCAGCCCGATCTCATTGCGTACGCGATATTTTTCGGTGCCCATTATGCGATCTCACGGCGACTTCCTATTGTCCCTATTTCCACGCATGCGTGCATGGTTGAAAATTTCAGCCAGGTATTGTTCGCTCTTGCTTGTCTTGACATCATAACACGCTTTGCGAGTTTTTTTAATGAACCCAGTGCCCACCTTGCGATCTGCGCCTAGCGATCATGCCCGAATAGGAGCGATCCCCTGAGATATGTTGTTTAGTCGCAAAGTGGGCACCAATGGCCGCACCAGATCGCTGTAACTCGCGTCCGCAAGGGTGGTGTCGGTTGCGGTCGCAAGGTTTTG
>JBAMJV010002318.1:0-72860 GCA_037951105.1 Echinarachnius parma | reverse complement strand
CTTTCATGTCCGAAAATCATTTTTTTTGTATGATGTAGTCTGTATTTTCCCGAATATATATGAGACGGGTTTTGCCCGAAAATGACGTTTTATTGCCCTAAAATGACATGGGTTTGACCAAATGTAATATGACTTAGCCCGAATATGACACGGATTTGCCCGAATATGTCATGTTTTCCCCGAATTCGAGATGCATTTTGCCCAAATATGGCGGAATTCAAAACTCCAAGGGGGCTGCAGCTGCACCCCCCCCCCCCCCCCGCCCAGAACCCGCCTCATTCGCCTATGATCGCAGGGAGACAGTGCCCCCAATCGCCTACATCACGGGACCAACGTATATATATAATTCATGGAAACATTCGGGTTAATGACATGGTCAGATGTGGTCAATGATAGGTCAGAGAGGTAATGGATGATGATGCACTCCCAAGCTGAAGGCAACAGCCTTTTGCATTATGGTGCTAATTCATCAGCCCATATAATAGACCCGCATGCTATACTTTGACAGAATGTCTAATTATGATAGCTCCGGCAACACTATAATTATGCATGCTCCGCAAACCAACATATAGATTTCAAATGATATAAACAAAAACCTTCATACTATTATCACCAACCCTAACGTTTATCATGCCTATCCCAACCCGAAACATAACCCCAACTGATAGACTCAAATTCTTAATTAATGGCCAGTGACACGATGATATTATGATAATGCGTACCCAAGCTGAAGGCGATACTTACAAGCAACATTTAACAACCGTTTGCATTTAATATGGTACGTATTCATATGTGCATGCATGGACTTACTACCCTGACAGCAGCAGTATATTATTATAAATTATATAATATAATAATTCTATGTTATTTCAAACATATAAAGGGAACTTTACCAGAAATATATAATATTAACGAAAGCGAACAAAGACGAAAAATAGGGTTTCTCCGGGATTCGAACCCGAGACCTCCGGATTGCCATATCAGTGCTAAATCTATATGAATTACATTTTGTGGTAATTTTTCACCAATAAACAACTATTTCAAAACCATAGCCCGTTGACGCCATGCAAGCCTAACCTATATATACCTACACCTAAACATAGCCCTATCTAAATGGCTAATGACATCAATCATCGTGGTATAACATTCATAAAAGAATATCACCTTGATGTCAAACTACAAAATATTAATGTAACTGCGCAGACGTTGTTTACGCATTTTCCCGCCATTCACGTACTCGATGTTGATGATTTTGTTCTTCACCTCTTACTCTTATACCTGTCGCACCATCTGATCGTCCATTTGGGAAGTCCAATTCAAACTAAAGCAAGCTACACAGCGTTACCGTAAGCAAGAAATGGGTTTTCCCGTCCATTTTCAAACTTTTGTCATTCCATTTATAAAAAAATACATTCTTACTTCAATTTCGTCCCGAAGAGCTTGGAATGTAATAATTGCCGACTCCTATTTCGTCTTTGTCCGACCAATTTCACAAAAAGTCCACTTAATTTAATAGTCATTTGTCACACATTATCGTCAATCACAATTCAAATTCGACGGTGACAGTTGCTGAACACATAAAAGCTCCGTGGTGGGAGTGAACTGGTATAAATTCCGTCTAAAATGGTGAATTTAAGTATTTTTTAAAGAGCTATTTATTTTTTAGCGCGACAAAATGAGTGAACATTTCACTCGTTTACATGTACAGAGTATATATCCACCAAAACCAACACACGCTTCAATTTGTCGTCCAACGTCTGGTTTTCAACGAACATGAGTAGATTAATAATTATATCAGCATGATATTTCAGTAAACGAAATAATGCACGGAGTATAACGAAATACACATAAAACGCATGCACGTTTACATGCAGTCCCGCAATGGTAGTCGCCGATAATGATCTGTCCAATTTAGTAAAGCCCTTTTCGTCGAATGATATCAATAAATGAACAGAATTGTGACGGTGCAAAATGTTGGTGCCACTGTATATAATACAACTCATTGTCATCTTTTCGCGCTTGGTTACACCAGCAATGATCATGTCGCTGAAAGGATGAAATAACACAAACATAGTAACAACTGAGATGATAATAAAAAAAATAATAATATGAACATTTATATGGCGCAGCTACTATAAATATATACTCTACAGGTCCCCTTAACCCTTGATCTATACACATTAATCATTTTAATTTGCATTTGCAGCAGCTGAATAATGGAATAATCTTCCTGAAGTTGGATAATATTAGGGACCAGTCTAAAAAGACACCTATTTTTGAAATAATATGTACATGTTTTTCTGCTTTCTTTTCATTTACATTGTCACTTTTTGTAAGCATTCTTTCTTCTTGTTCGTCTCTTATATATCTCTGTATTCAGCCTTTCCCCCTCTAATAATGTTTTCTTCCTTTTTATGCGCATAGAGACCCTAACCTTAGGGTGATAATATTATGCGCTATAGAAGAACTGTTTATCATTAGTATTATTATTATTCATTTATAATCGAAAATGGGTAAATCATTATAAGGGATAGTTGAGTTCTGGTAAAGAGAGTACAGTTTTGGTCAAACTGAATTTTAGTACCCAAAACTAATAGTTATGACTCCACCATGCTTGAAAGGAATACACAATTACAAATGACTAAGTAAAAAGCCTGTTATCATTCCAAAAGAGCTGTTAAAACTCAAGAGGGCGCTCTCTAAACACTCATCGGTTTCAACCATTTAAAATAAAATAAAATATTGTGCATGTGATGTTTTGTTAATATAGTGATTAGATAGAGAGATAATCAACACTTATTTAAAAACCTCTTTTGTAAATTTTTGAAAAGAGGAAGCATAACAAAAAAATGTAATGGCTGGTTCAAAATATAGTTTTTTTATCTACACTATATCAGTTTGGGCACGTGTCAACAACATTTATAGGTCCCTTTAATTGTTGTGGAAATGTAGGGATTTATTAGACAACATCTTCACCCTTTATCTCTATTAAATTCGGTCCTTGTGTGATGCTAAATGTCATTTTGTAATATTTGGTACAAGTTTTATGGAATATGATTTTAACAAACTAAATTATGTAAAATCTAACCAGGGCTTAAGATTCCCTCTGTAATATTTGTTGTATATATTTCCATTATGCTATACGATGATATTACACGATGGTAAATTGTGATATGTTCAGAGAACTTGAAACTTCAAAAATGGTCTTTAATTTCCCATCCGTATCCCAGGCAGCTATTGCAGCCGTATACATATATTTTTGTATAGATTTGAAGACAATCAAACAGCCAAACTGACAATTGAATGATAATGTGTTACACTCGGCAGCGAAGTCACTAGGTACCTTGCAGATCTATTCAGGTTTTCAGAGCGTATCAATATTTAAACCAATTCATTGTAGGATAATACATTGTATATGGTTACAAACCACACAAAGTCAGACTTCGATTTAAAAAAAGAAGAAGAAAAAAGGGTCCGTAAAATATGATTTCTTTTGTCATGACTGTAATTGAGTGATTCTTGCGTGTCATAGTCAGTGGTTATACTAGCGTCAGTGAATACAGCTTTGTACTGTTCACGATTCCCATTGTGCGTCTCAGATAGGCGGTTTTATTGTTTGAAGGAACGTAAATGTCCATGCATGAGAAGTTGATGCAATCATACGACACGTTTTGATTGCTGGTAAAAAATAATGATAATGGAATAATAAATTAGATTAAAGCTTAATTGATAACGTGTATCTATGTATATGCATGTTGTGCAAATGATATGATTTAAATGAACGATTAAAGGGATAGTTGAGTATTGGTCAAACTTAACTTTAGTAACAAAAACCTGCATCATTACGGTACAAAATAATAGTTATAACTTCACCATGCTCGAAAAGTATACACAATTACAAACGACTAAGTAAAACCCCTGTTATCATTCAAAAAGAGCCGTTACAAATCCAAGAGGGCGCTCTTAAAAAAATAATTGGTTTTAGCCATTTTTCATACAAAATTGAGCATTAATTTTAATGTTTTGTTAAAATAATGATTCAATAGAGATATCATCAACAAATTTTTAAAAACCTATTCAGATTTTTTCAAAGTAGTCTTTAAGCATTTTTTTTTTTTTTTCTCTAAAAAGTCAAAATATCCCCTGGCGAAGAATATTTGAATAAAAATACGTTTATGGATATTTCAGCCGTTTCTGAACCGATTTTGTTCGAATAAAGTTTATTCTGTCATTAAAGGGATCTAGTAACTTTGTTGACATGTGCAAAAAGTGATGAATGGTTGATGCAATGTATATTGTTGTTATCTCATATGTCCACAGGGTATTGTGTGAAAATTTCAAATCAAATGGACATTGCATGGCCAAGTAATGAGCGAAAATGCAAAGTGATAGTCACTAACTCACTGCACTCACTTTGTACACAGTAAGAAAAACTCCACCTGAGTTTTTCTTATCTGAATACTTCGATCGTACATATCTTTGTAACGAAAGGGAAATTTGAAAAACCGAAACCTGTCCCATGATTTTATTGGTAATACGAATTCAACAATGTATGAGGGAACCGCTAGAATTAAAATTTTATTTTGAGGATTTGGACAATGTTACTAAGTCCCTTTAAAATTGTATGTTCTTTCAAATTTGACAGTCAGTTTTTCATTATCTCACCAAAAAATATTTTGTGAAGTGCCTCCCTTTACCAACACTCAACTATCCCTTTAAAACTAAAAGAAAAATAGTTATAACGAGTCATGTCTAGTGATGATACAAATCATATATGTCTCGTTTACATTGATAAGAGCATCAACACACACACAAAACTAAGCAAAATTGTCACTTTATGAAAAAGCTACAATCATTCTTAGCAATTAAATTTGTATAGATGTGAATTGTAATTTACCCATTCTGTTGTTCACCACTGAATATCCACGTTATTTTATGTCACACTTGTCTGAATTTGAAATGCGCAAAAGAATTGTTTCCTTTGCATGTGTGTTTAAAGATTCGAATCCGCTTTGCATGGACGATTCGATTTATTTCGCCACAATTTTTCTGTTTAAAGGTGATAACCGGAGAAATGCCCAATGAAATAAGAATTAGGACAAATTATACATTTTCGGAAAGCCAATCCCCCCAAGAATACGATGAAATTCAGTTTCAGAGATGTAAACTTGTTCAAAAAACTGAAGGAGTTTCTACCGTACCGTCCCGAGTATTACGTCACATTTCGAGGGTTGAAAAAGACGCTGCTTCGCGGGGCGAAAATATGCGAAAATGTTAGCACACATTTGAAACAGAATAATATCATTTTATGACAACCTATGGATTTCGAATGTTGATGGGATATTTTTTGGGACATCTTCCCCTTTCCGTTGATACCAAATTTATTGCATTTTGATGTGTTTTTACCTCTCCGGGTATTTCCCGGATAATTTAATTTCGCAAATTGTATATTCGTTGGGCATACGTTTCCGATATCCGTTGATATCTGACCGGGCCATTAAAGGGATCTATAGTATATTATTTTGTTGACATACAGTATGCACAAGCTATTAAACAAGGGTCGACAAAGTGTGTATTTCTGTGATCCAATATATTTCCACTGAGTGAAAACTCCATGTTAAATTGATATTATATGGCCTGGTAATGAGCTATTTGCAAACTTATTGCCTTAAGTAACCGTACACATAATTCGAACATTTCAATCATAACTACTATCTTTATAACGGAAGAGACATTCTGAAAACCGACACGTGTTCCAAGTTCTCTTAAGCCCGACACAGACAGAGCCGACTCGACCCGATCCGACTGGTTTAAATCAGGCTAGAGTTTGGCCCGGTCGGTCGGAGCAGATTTATCGTGTTGAATCGGCCCCAACTGGCATCCGACTGTCTCTCGACTGCATGGCAAAATATGTGTCGCGAGGCACTGAAAACTGAGCCGATCGGAATGACAACCAGTCGAGTCGGCTCTGTCTGCGCCGGGCATTAAATATGCTGTCGATTCTGACAATGTTACTAGACTCTTTTGAATCCATACGACCAGGAAATGTCACAAGCAAATTGTTACGCTTTCGCGGCGTTTCACATTATTTTCAAATAGTTTGAAACTGTGAAAGAGAGCGTTGTATCATGTTCATTGTCTAATTTCATAATGATACATGTATCGTGTGGTCCTATTATACCCATTACAGAATACATTACAGCATAGCAATTTGTCCCAGACACCGGTCGGGTATTTGGTTAATGAAACACCTATCGGGGCCAATTGTGTTCAATGGCCCGTGGTGTAAATGATGTCTCATCAAATATTTAGTCATAAACAAGTATTTTCAGTTAAAATTAACTAGCACAGCTTTTGGATGACACTTACTGAAAGCTTTACCATCAAAATCTACGATTGATGACAATGTCATGGGTACATATCGGTAATATGTCCTTTCCTCCCCTGCTTTGAATGCCATTTCGCACAGATGTCAATATACAATGATAACAAAGCATGAAACAGCAGGAGAGAGGCGTGGCGGGGAGGAGGAAAACGAGGAGGAGGAGGAGGAGGAGGAGGAGGGGGAGGGGCGGAAGTGGAGGATGAGAAAGAGGAGGAGGATAAGAACGATGAGAATGAGGATGAGGAGGAGGAGGAATAGTTAGAGGAAGAGGAAGAGGAAGAGGAAGAGTTAGAGTTAGACTTAGAAGAAGAGAGAATAGAGAAGAGGAAGAGGATAAGGAAGAGGAGGAGGAAGAGGAGGAGGAAGAGGAGGAGAAGGAAGATGAGGAGGAGAAGAAGGATGAGGAGGAGGAGAAGGAGGAGAAGGATGAAGATATGGAATAGGAGGATGCTGAGGACATCATACGAGAAGTAGGAGGGGGAAAGATAAAACAAACAGATGTCATGTTTTCCGGAGTCATATAGGTTAGAGATCGAAATGCTACGGGGGTTTGTATCCGGTATGTGTCAAATGATGAAACCTACGTTTCTTAGTTTCGCATTGTGCATCCCTTTAGAATCTATTTCCCGATGTTTAAGCTATACATTTTTCTAACATTCCTTCGGGAACATTTTGGCCTGATTACCCAATTTTGAGAGAAAATGAAGAAAGAAAAAAATACCTAAAATCATCCCATACAAAATGTACTGAATATAATCATGATAACAATACGTATTTTGAATGACTCTTTTGTTTCCCTATCAAAAATGCGTTACATATTATTATGTTTTGTGAGACCAGGATTATTCACTTATACATATTTAATATGCATAATATGACTATATGGTACTAGAATTTCTTAGTGGATGAAAATAATATTTGAATGTTTTTTTAAAAGATTATTTAGCATTTGAGCACTTCTTTTAAACTGTCTGTAAACTATTTGTCATAAGTTATTTCGAACATTGGGTAGAAAGTTCATTGCGACTATCTGTGTGATCAAACTTGTTCAACAATATTTAATAATTTTTGTGGGAGGGGGGGGGGGGGGCGAAATACATGCTTCGCAATAAGTTTTGCAAAGCTGCTTTACTCAGCTTTGAACAAAGGGGGAGGGGGTGATAAACATGTTTCGCAGCAAGTTTTGCAAAGCTGCTACTTAGCTTTAAAAAGGGGAATGGGCACCTGTCATCTATTTATTTTCTCGTGAAAATTAAGGCGTCGCTAGACGGTGTAGCAACATAGAACTGCGGTGAATATACGAAAAAGGCTCGTGGTGAATTTATTTCCTGCATGATCGATAGACACTTTGCTATCCGTTTATAAGGAGAGGATTCGAATGTATAGCCAGAACAAGATAAAGTGGGAGGGGAAGAGGGAGAGAGAAGGAGGAGGGAAGATATAAAGAAAAAACAGAAGGGGGAGAAGGCAGGGAGAGGGGAGCGGGAGAGGGAAAGAAATAGGGAGAGCTAGAGGAATAAAAGAAGAAGGAGACATACCGACAAAGAGTAGGAGACATACCAACCATAGAGAAAGATACAATAGGAAAGAGAGGGGGAGGGGGGGGGGGGGGGGGAGAGGGAGAGAGAGAGGAGGAAAAGATGCAACAACATGAGGACGCCTATATACAGTCATTGACATGACTCAAAAAGTAAAATAGTCGCGTTTTTAGCCAATTTCCACGGCCTAAAAGATAAAAGCATTTTTTTTTTATTATAAACTTTGTACGCACCGAATCCATTATCCTTCTTCTCTTTACAGGCAGTTATTCCATTACATCGATCTGCAACAACGCAAACTAAGGGATAAATTAACAATTAATAACTTTTTTCATAGGCGACCCGTCGACACCTTAATGGATAAATGGAGTTGTGCTACAGCGACCACGCGTATCAAATTACCGCCAATTATTTCACAATATATCAGACAGAAAATCGGTGTAACTTATCACTTATTTATTTCAAGTATATTTCGCTTTCGATTGAATGACCTTACAATCACACCGTTTGGCTGCGTATTTTTGCAATTCATAGAATACCAGATTTCATTTGATTAAAGTGAACGCCTATATCCACACATATATACACACGCCTACATTTGAATTGCCGTTGCGTAAACGAGCACATTAACGTTGATCGTACAAGTACCGGGCGCCAAATTTGACAGCGTTTTGACCTGACAATGCCGTCATGTTGTCTCCGTCATGTTGTGAAAAAAGAAGATCCGTCTGTACTTCAATTTCATTACTTCACAAGTTTTCGATGTGACAAACATTGCTTATGAATATTTCAAAAAAGCCAAATTAGGGCAGCAAGATTTATAACATGATAGTATTGTCGTTTGAGGGTGTTTCGCAAAGAATTTACTTTGAAGTAAAGTTTGAAGTTAAACTTAAAGGGATAGTTGAGTTTTGGTAGAGAGGGCGCTATAGACTACTTATTTTTTTTGTGAGGTAACGAAAAACTGAGTGTAAAATTTGAAAGAGCATAATATTTAAATAATAAAATCATCTTTGTTTGATCAAAATCGGTTCAGAGACGGCTGAAATATCCATAAATATTACAATTTGTAATAAAGCTGGGGCCCCAGGTTTATTAGAGAATTTTGAACCAGCCGTTAAAAATTCAAAAAAATGCTTCCTCTTTTCAAAAAGTTACAATTTTACAAAATAGGTATTTAAATAGTTGTTGGTTTATATTTCTCTATCTAATCACTATTTCTACAAAACAACAAATGCACAATATTTTATTCAAAATGGTTGAAACCGATGAGTGTTTAGAGAGCGCCCTCTTACGTTGTAACGTTTGAATGATAAAAAAAAGAAGATCTTTACTACGTCATTTGTAATTTTGTGTTCCTTTCTAGTTATGACTATTAGTTTGTAATGTAATGATGCAGGTTTGGTTACTAAAATTCAGTTTCACCAAAACTGTACTCTCCTTACCAGAACTCAACTATCCCTTTAACTTTATGGTAGGCCATTTGTAATAATAATAAATAATATATTACATTTATCTAAGCGCATTATTATTACCCTTGGTCATCAGGTACAGGTCAAACCCGCACGATTATCTTGCGCACCGTCTCAACTCCCTGGGGAGCATACTAGCCCAGCTGCCCAACGGAGGCTGAAGGTTAATTAACACCCGACCAAGTACCCTTTTATACTCATGGGTAGAGATTAGCAATGTGGATTAGTTGTCTTGCTGAAGGACAAACGGCCGGAGTGGGCTGGGTTCGAACTTGGGATCTCGAGATCGGAAAGCGCGCGCTCTGCCAATCTTGCCTTGGAATAAATTATTTTAAAAGCACATAAATGCAAATATTTGATACTTTTAAGAAATTTGACATCGATATCATAAAAACTCCTTGATAATAGAAAATATTGGAGATTTTAACTATTTTAAAGGGATAGTTGAGTTTTGGTATAGAGGGCGCAACACAAAATAATTTTTGTGTGAGATAATGAAAAACTGAGTGTCAAATTTGAAAGAGCATACCATTTTAATGGCATAATAAACTTTATTTGATCAAAATCGGTTCAGAATCGGCTGAAATATGCATAAACATATCCATTTGTAATAAATGTGGGGCCCCACAAGTATTCGATAATTTTGAACCAGCCGTTAAAATTTGTTTTAAAATGCTTCCTCTTTTCAACATTTTTCAAAAGAGGTTTTTAGATAGTTGTTGATTATCTCTCTATCTAATCACTATTTCAACAAAACATCACATGCACAATATTTTATTTAAAATAGTTTAAACAAATGCGTTTTTATAAAGCGCCCTCTTTAGTTTAAACAGCTTTTTTTTAATGATAACATGCATTAACTTAGTCATTTGTAATTTTTAAATTCCTTTTGAGCATGGTGGAGTTATAACTATTAGTTTGTAATGTAATGGTGCAGGTTTTGGTTACTCAAATTCAGTTTGACTAAAACTGTACTCTCTCTACAAGAACTCAACTATCCCTTTAAACCTACAACAGTTACATACACAATCAGATGAACTCAAGATGACGAACTCATGAACTCAAAATGTACAGCTTGTTATTAATGCTGAACTCATCTTTAATACATAACTTCATGATAATGTAGACTACTTTTATTTCATCAAATGTATTTTTGATTGATGACACAGACAATACAAAAAAGAAAAAAATAAACTAGTACGGAAATCTTGGAAATGTTTTTTGATTCTTCCTATTGACAAAAAAAATAATAATTCGAACAATATTATACAAATATTATAAAAATATTATAAAAGTTCTAACAATTTGAAAAGCACATTAATTTGATATTACGTTAAGCTTAGCATTGAATGGATTAAGCATTTCTAATGGAGATTACAATTTCCAAGGAAATGCATGCGTAAACATTGGTGAACAAGAGTCGCCTATTTCCCCCTCCTGGTTATGCGCTGTCTGGTGACGTGTCCAACAACATTTTCGTTCTATTTCATGATTTTTTGTGTGATATATATCATGTAAACATGATGATTTAGAGGACACGCAGCTTCGTTCGTTAGTGGGAGACGAGCATCTTTTTAAATGCACATAGAACTTAGTCATTTTATTATTGCACTGTACATACTGCACTGTGCCCGCCAAACATGCCAAACCAGTACGCGATACACCAGTAGGTGGACTGTACTACACCAGAAGAAGAAGAAGAAGAAGAAGAAGAAGAAGAAGAAGAAGAAGAAGAAAGCAATGCCTTGTAAAATAATATCATCCGCAATTTGTTTTTTGGAAATTCACATTCCGTCAAAAGCAAAATAATAAAAGAAACGCACTGAATTAACATTACTGTGCCCCGTTTTATTATACACGTTGCAGGTAATTAATTAAGTTATTAATAATTGAGAAATAACGTTAAAGAATCTATATTTAATTTTAAATTATATCTTAGATATTTGACTCCGCACGAGCATGGGTGTAAGAGCCCCCATTTGTTGTTGTTTTTTGTTGTTGGGGGGGGGGGGGGGGGGGTGCTGACAACGCCTCTTAGCTCGTCGAACCAAAGAATCGTGAAACCTGTGTATAGTGACCACGTTATGTATATAGTAATAAGATGATCACTGTAGACAGGTTCCATAACACTGTTTTTCTTTGCCAGGAATTACTCTTCGTGGCCACTATTATGCAGGTTGGTTGTTAGCTGACGGGTGGCCGATAAGACACGTTTTACTTCATTATATACGTGCAGATAAGACAGGTTGTATATTATAGAGTGCCGATTTAAGTGATTTGAATAACAATATCAATTGAACACTTTTATCCGGGAAACTCAAATTTGGAAATTGAAACCTCACAATTCGGGCAGTTTAAGATAATAATAACGACTTTTCAATTCCTCTTGTGTATTTAATGCTCTTGAATAATTCGTAGAACCAACTTCTGTCAGCCTATATATAATAGCCTTTAGCGTTAGACAACACAAATCCCAGTCCAACTGAAATATCTTCTTCATCACGTTTCACCGTGCAGAATCAAGGAATTGGGAGATTTAAAGTGATCCCTTAACTTTATATTTTTTTCCCAAAAGTAATATTTCAGACTTCAATCATATACCCATTTCATCTTGATAATGATACTTTCAGAGTTTTTCATAGAAAAAGAAAAATGTTTACCTAGTAAAAAAAAACAATGTCTGATATTTTCCCGATCGTTCGCGTGAAGCATCCGAGTTGGATACTATGGACGATTGAGAAAATTTGAACAACCAAATCTGGTTTCATTGTTCTATAAGAAAGAATAAAACAGCCCGACATGAAAGAACCACAAGAGATGCAAATCAGTTTGGGCGATTTAGAAAAAAAGGGTTACTAGATCCCTTTAAAGAGAACCATCACCCCAAAATAATTCATTTTTAATAAGGGAAAGGGATTTAGTCCATTCCAATCCCCAATAAAACCTGCAAATAATCAGCTTTCATAATTATATTAAAGGTCATCAAGCGTGGGGATGCTACACAGCGGGTCGCCATTTTGAACTAGGCTAGTTTGCGCGCACCGCATGACACTGAGCTAACGTGCATTACGCACCGTGCGCAACGCGTACGCAAGATGGCGCCGCGCGCGCATCTGATTTGACGAATCTGAACTACCTTTAAAGTTATCAGAATGTGAAAAACAAAATCATCATCGTCCAAAACCAAGTATTAATTGAATCTGTGGAAGAATTATCAATATAATAATTATATTGTGTATGAACATTTAGGGGCAGATTTGTGTTTGTATAACCATGATAACAAATTAACTACATTCAAAGTTGCTCCAGCGACCACCTGTCTATAGAGACCACCTGCCTATAAAGACCATTTCTCTTGTCTTCCTTATAGAAGGCAATTTGCATGTAAATAAACATGTCTATAGAGACCACCTGTTGATAAAGACCACTCGACTATAGAGACCACTAATCATGACTTCCTTGAATGTAGTTTGCATCTAAATGAACCTGTCTGTAGGGACCACCTGCTTAAAAAGACCATAATTATTTTCTATCTCCATTGAGTGGTCTTTATAGACAGGTTTCACTGTATGAAGACCCATGAAAGGTTGGTAGCATAATTTACGACGTATATGAAGTAAGGACCACTATTTGCTTGGAAAGGATTACTTTAACTAAAGTTACATTTGAATGCAAGTCAGGAATTATGCATAATTATACAACCAATCATATTTGCGCATTTAGTCACATGATCTGACTTGCAATTAATTGCAATTCTTTCCGCAACGACAGAACGAGGCCCTAGTTACTTAAACATATACTATACTTATTTTGAGTAATGGTTCCCTTTAATAGTCATGTGATATACAAACTAATTCTCCCTTCTTACTTTATCTATGTCCAAACATCATCTTAATCTGTGTACGAATTCTTATTTGATATGTAATGGAATTTAGTGATTTGATGGTTGGTTTCGAATGGCAGGATCAAGTATTATTTGTGGCTCTCTGCGTAGGCGGGATTTACCGCAAAAGATGATTTCCCGTTTAATCTATACTCGATACATCGTCGATGTACATTAATACAATCAATTCATTAGGCCTCCTGTATACGCTATCGCATTAATTCAGATGCGCGGTGCAATCTTGCGAGCGCCTTGCGCACGGTGCGTAATGCACAATTGCTCCGTGCTGTACGTGTGGTGCAAACAAACACAATTGCGATCCGTGTTGTTGCGTCCCCACGCACGAGAATTTGTAAAGCTATACACACCCAACTGAATCATATATTTAATTATTGAAAAGAGACTTCAGATAAATAATTCAAGTTTTATATCTTGTTTGTTTTAACTCGATCCGTGGGAATGCATATTTAATTTGGATTTTACAATTAGCGTGATTCATCTCTAATCTCGCGCATTTTGTTTGGTATAATTTCATAACCAAATACTTTTAAAATGTTGGCGTTGGCCAACGTCAATTAGCCGTATAACACTGTCCCACGTATGCATATCTGTGTATGCATTTTGTCAAGCATTTTTTATTTAAAGATTGTCATGCGTGGGGGTGTGGAGGGCGGTCCGAATATTTGTGACTATATTATAGGCTAAGTTTGTGCTCACTACATAACACCGAGACAGTGTGTATTTCGTACCGTGCGCAATGTGTAGTCAAACACTATAGAGTACAGAAGCCATGACGTCATAAAAACACTTTTTTCGAATTTATATATTTGAACTCCATTTTCCGTAAGTTCATCAATAATAATGTCCAAATACCGAAAATCAATTGAATATATTACGTATTGGCTGAGATATGCCCATCCGAATAAATTTTACTTCAATGGGCAATCAGTGTTATAGTGCACTGGTTCATAAAGTTATGAACCAGTGCACTATAACACTGATTGCCCATTGACAACAAAAAATCATTCGGATGGGTATATCTCAGCCAATACGTAACCTATTCAATTGATTTTCGGTATTTGAACATTATTTGTTATGCTCTTTCTGAAAATGAAGTCCAAATTTGAAAATTCCAAAAAAGATGTTTATGACATCATTGATGACATCACACTTCACCACTCTAAGCGTGTTATGGTTTAGTCTTTGGTGCAAGATGACACCGCGCGTCTGATTTACGAATCCAAAACACCACTAAAAACACGATAATGTATTGATTAAAGAATATTCTGCTCATTAATTAAAGGGATTTATACAGTAGTAGTAAACCTTGTCGAAATCCACAAAACGTATATAGAACTATAGGGTTCTCACATGCCTTGTTGTATTCGTGTTAACAATAGACGCGTGGAACAAGTTTCGTTGTTTTTTTTTTTAATTCCCTTTCATTAAAAAGATAACTACGATTGAAGAGTTCGGATTTGTAATTATCCACTGGAAAGTTATAACTGTGTTAACAGTCAGTGCAATGAGCTCGCGAATATCATTTTGCATTTTCGCTCATTTCTCGGCCATATAACATCCATTTAACGTGGAATGTTCGCACATTATACTCTGTGAACATATCAGATGACAAAAATCAACAGTTTATTTTATAACATTTATCACTTTTTGCACATGTCAACAAAGTTACTTGATCTCTCTAAACAAAATTGCATTTACAACATATGATGCAGAGTTTAAATACTGCTTTGTTGTCATTATACTACACGACTACTTCGAATACCCCATTTTAGCTTTAAATTATAAGGATATCGGAACATTATAATTTAGACAAATAATCGTGATTTAGAGATAGTGGTGAAAGCGGTCTACGTATTATAATTATGTCTGGATAAACCAGAACCGCATTAAAGGACCTAAAGAATACAACGTACTTTGGCACTTATTCCATAGTTGATGACTTGTAAAATACGTCTGCCGAAAAAATCCATGAAAATAAACACAGTATTGATTTAAGACTAATTTTCTGATGCCAAATCTCATTTAGCAGCCAATTTACGCCCCACCCACATTTTGGGTCCAGAATCGGCAGCGTGATTGACACGTGATTGACACGTGATTGACAATTCATTGGCTTACGTCATGACGCGTCATCTACAGAATTTATTTCATTAGTCCGTTCTTTAGATGACGTCACATTTTGGCGATTTAAAAGGGGCGTTCCCAGGACAATTAGATATTTACTAATTACCCCAAAATTTATTGATTTCATGAGAAATGACTGCCAATTTCTTTTTCTTCAGGAATAATTACGTATAGAGAGCCGAATTGTGAAAATAAGGCCATTTAGACGCTGTAGTCCCTTTAAGGGAACTAGTAACTATAACATAGTCAACATCCACAAAATTTACTTAGAACTCTAGTGGTTCCCTCATATATTGTTGTATGCATATTGCCAATAGAAGCATGGAGCAGGTGTTTTTTTTCCCCCCTTTGTTAACAAAATATTTACAATTTAAGTGTTCGGATTTTTAACTATCCACTGGAAAGTTATAACTGTGTGTACACAGTCAGTGTAATGAGTTAATAGCGAATCACTTTGCTTTTCGCTCATTACTCGGCCATATAACATCCAATTAACGTGAACGTTTTACACATTACTTAGTGGATGTATCATTATCATATATATACAAATACAGTTTATCAACAATTCATCACATGTCAAGAAAAGTATTCGATCCCTTTAATGCATTTTCGATACATCAAACTAAAGTATCTAGCTGACGCTGGTTGAAATGCTATATGGTGCGGTTAAGTCCCTCCACTTTGGGTATAAAGGACGAACATGATTATGTTAATATATAGTGTTTGGATTTAAAGCCCAAGTCAAGTTTCGGGAAAGTAGCCGAATACATCTATATTGATAAATATTGTTGAATATGTATTGAAATAGGGCTTGTGTGGTAAAATCCGAACCTAAGCATCGTTAAATACAGAAATATCGGAAGAAATCCAATATCCGTTTAAAAAACAATACAAAGCTTTATATTGATTTGAATTGTATTTTATAATAGATGATACTTAACATGCTATATTATTATGCGTGTATATATTTAATGATGCCTTGTATAATTATATTCACTCTCCCAATCATTTATGTTCGTTTTGAATTGTTATAATGTAATGTATATATGTTCATATTTTGTTGTTTGCCAACATGCAAGTTAAACTGCAGGGCGCCTTTGTAAAGCAGTTTTGCATAACTGAACAGGCCTACCCTGCAGTATAAAATAAATAAAACAAATAAATGAATAAATAAATACATAAATAAATAAATAAATAAATATCCGCCTGTGATATTCATAAATCCACCGCCCGTTCAGACCTGTCAGCGCCGCTAGCGCTGGGGGAGATATCGACAAGCTAGGGACAAGCCCGTATAGCGCGACACATCGTGTACACCTCGTGGTCGTAATACACGTAGCGTATGAGCGATTCCGCATTGGCGATATCTATCCCGCCCTAGATCAATTTATAATTTTGAAAATATATCAATTAGTAGGCGGTTTCTTGGCCAAATTTGGATAATCCTATATTGGTACAATTATATTCTTCCACATTATTGGTAATAAGAGCTTCCATTTCATTTGTTTTGAGAGGGGGGCGTTTCCAAAACTGGCCTTTACCTTTAATGACATGTCAAGACAAACAACATTATATTGATTTTACGGTGATATGTTTCAAAATGTGAACATTTAGCCAAAGATTACTGCGATATGACAATATGATATTATAGTGCGAACTATCTTTAACAGCGAATAATGTTGGTATGGAAAATACTTGCTATATCAACCAATGATTACGTTATGAACCAATCTCATGTAAACCTCCGATTTCTTGTTTAGGAGGGGGGAGAGGTGGGGGAGGGGGAATGACCCTGGAATTATTCGACTAACAACTGGGTTTTTTTTAAATTCTACTGGCTGTATATGCATACTCAGAGGGTGACGCCGGAAGAAAAACATAGGCTTCTCAGCTATAAAGCGCGGTGGGTTGCCTCAGCCAATGCCAAATTAATAATAATGACAATATATGCTTATAATAGCGCATAATAATCACGAGGATTCTCTATGTGCTTTACAAAAAAAAAACACTTAATTTAACAAAATACATACATCAATATAATACAATTAAGGAAAGACAAAATACAATGCGGTCTAATTCAAAAAAGGTAAATTCATGATTTCACACGTCTTCCTGATTCAATATATCCATCTACTTAGTACGTCATGGCCTTCTATTTGGTCTGTTCTCTGATGTCATCTGACTATATGCCTTTATTGCTGGCTCGTCAGGTTCCAGCCTCATGATATAGTAACAGTTTGATTTTCCTATTTTAATATGCCTACCTCGAAAGAGGTGGTGAAGAGCAACAGGTTGGTATATTAAAACTCTCTACATATAACTGAAGCTCTCTCTGGTGAATTAATATCCGAAAATATCATACTTGGAAAAACAAATTTGAGGTGGGGGGGGGGGGGGGGGGGTGCCAAGCTAAACCTCGCTTTAAAAACGGCAGTGATCTTAGGCCAGTTGCTTGTCATGAATCATCGTATAGTTATCTCCAGTAAATACATATTCGAAAGTATCATACTTGAAAAACAAAAATTGGGGGGTGCTACGCCAAACCTCGCCTCAAATACGCCACCGATCTTAGACCAGATGCGTGTCATGAACCATCGTTAAGTTATCTGGTAAATAAATATTCGAAAATATCATACTTGGAGAAGTACGCCAGCGATTTTTTGATAGTTCCATGACGTGAACCATCGCAAAGTTGAAACCCATCATTGTGTCAATTAATTCACCTTGGTACGAAAACTTCCTAACCGAACCTGCTGATCTTGGTATATTTTTCATCGGTGAAAGCTATCTTGGACTACCTAGGTAGTCGCTAGCTTTGTTTACATGCGAGTTATGGGAAGTATGCCGTTACGTGTGTTTTGTTCTGGACCACCTTGTATAATAAACAACCTTGCCCCTTCTCGATGACCATGATCATTATTGAGTGTTTGGTTAAGGATAGGGTCATCGTCTAACATTGCCCTACTGCCTATTGGTCAAACGAAATTACAACCAGGCCCCTTAATAGTATCCATGATTATTATTCAGTGTTATGGTCAGCTGTATTGTCATCGTACAACATTATATAACTACTGCCTTTTTTCTGGGTCAACCTGTTTAATATACATCCTTGTCCCTTCTTGATAACCATGGTCATTATTGAGTGTTTTGGTAGGGTTAAGGTCATCGTCTGACATTGACCTACTGCATATTGGTCAAATGAAATTACAACCAGGTCCCTTCTTAGTAACCATTATTGTTAATGAGTGTTATGGTAAGCTTTAGGGTCATCGTCCAACATTATAGACCTACTGCCTTGTTGATGGGTCACCCTGTATAATAAACGTCCTAACCCCTTCGTGATAACCATGGTCATTATTAGGTGTTTTGGTAGGGTTAAGGTCATCGTCTAACATTGACCTACCGCCTTTGGTCAAATTAAATTACAACCAGGTCCCTTCTTAGTAACCATTATTGTTATTGAGCATGTTATGGTTATGTAGTAAAGGGTCATCGTCCAACATAGCCCTACTACTAGTTGTTCAAGTGAAATTATGTACGTATAATAATAATACAGACCTTACGAATTTCATTATAGCCCATGCACCTTTTTGTTACGATGATGTTATTTGATATTACTACGCAGCCTATATAACGATCAGGGGGTGTATTCTGAAAACGATTTTAAGCAAAACATTTATTGTATACGTCATATCTACGTCACTAAAATATTACACTGTTCTTAAGGAACAGCGATTTGCTAAAATATATTTTAGTGACGTAGATATGACGTAGATAAAATAAATTTTAACTTCATAATACACCCCCAGTTTTGAAACGGTGCTTTCCCCCTTCCCATGCAGGCTTTAGTCAACTTGTGAGGTAAATAAGGCGCATGTTACACGAAGATAGCCAACCGTATTATACGAAAGTATAGTTAGGTAATCTTCCACGATGCATACCAGGCCATTGCCTACTTCATTATGATAATCTTACCAAACACGGAGATAATCACGATGTTAGTAAGTTGTGTTTATTGCTCGGCAAAATAAGAAGAAAGCCAACCAGTCGCGTACCAAGACATTTTTTCCAAAAGGGGTGTTTTAGCTTCATTCAGTGGTGTAGATCCGTTTTGAAGGCGGGTGTTTGAACACCTAAAAAAGTAACTGTTTCGCTAAAGGAGTAGTTAAAGGGGAATTCCACCCCAGAAATGTGATGTTTGCTATAAAATGAAGTGAATATGAAGAATCATGATCGAAAATCTGAGCCAAAACGGTAGAGCAATAAAAAAGTTATGACAGGATGAACTTTGCTCTGATTTTTAGTATCGTTCAAAATTGCTATCGATTGTGACGTCACTTGCGAGCTGCAGCCATCTTGACTTCTACATGGAACTTTTAAACAATTTAAATTTTCTTAATAACAAAGCAAATTTATGAGCTTACAAATTCTAGAGAGGTTGGCCCATCGATTTTCTTCTATGAATTCGTGAAAACAAGCAGAGAAGAATTAATTTTTAGCAACGACAATGAGAAATAAGTGTATTTTCATGTACTAAAGCCATGGCAAGTTGCTCGTCAATGATGTTACATATGGCGGCAATTTTGAAACGATCGCTCATTACCACATGATGTTCAAATACGTATAACTCTCGCGTTTCTTGTCCGATTTTGTTCAAACTTTCACCAATTATGCCTCTTATTCTGCTTATTCAAATAACGAATGGTTTTATCAGGCCCGGAATACCCCTTTAAAACACCCCAAGTACCATTCGGTACGCCTATGAAGTCAACCGTATGCGATACTAAGTAGGTTGAAGTGCACAGTCCAATATTTTAACATGTTGGTCAAATTAAATGCCCATACCGTATACATACTCATTATGATAGTGACACCATCACTTTGATATCACGACGATAGTAAGCAAATAATTACCGTTGGTGAAGGTGATGGGACAAACTATCACGTCCGAGGCGATCTGGATGTAGCTATCTTTCCGAAGCGAAGCTGAGGAAAGATAGCTACATCCAGATCGCCGAGGACGTGATAGTTTGCCATCGCCTGAAACCAAAAGGTGATTATTTGCTTTATATTCCACATCGGACTTCTTCTAGTTCTAGATCTATTACTTATTAGTATAGTCTACTGTTACTTTGTTACGAGGTTTGATCTACTTACCAATAATGACAATGTTATTCCATGAAATTTCATATAGTTCCAAAGTTAACGGCGAAATGTAAACTCCAACGGCAACAGTTCAAAGGGTGAAAAGTCAACTCCAAAAGTGAAACCTTATTAGTATAGTCTACTGTTACTTTGTTACGAGGTTTGATCTACTTACCAATAATGACAATGTTATTCCTTGAAATTCCATATAGTTCCAAAGTTAACGGCGAAATGTAAACTCCAACGGCAACAGTTCAAAGGGTGAAAAGTCAACTCCAAAAGTGAAAACGCGAAAATATGTAAACTCCAAAACACAGGGTGAAAAGTCAACTCCAAAAGTGAAAACGCGAAAATATGTCAACTCCAAAAAACAGTTCAAAGTCAACACACGAAAAATGCAGTCTAGTTATAAATATTAACGTTGCAATTGGTGAAATGGAATGTTGTATTCCGGTTTTGGTTCTGGTTTATTTTTTGAACCTGAACATTTCTGTTTTCATGCGAAACAGTCGTAGAGTTTCCCGTTTGAGCTGATAGCAATCGCTCAACCTGGCTATTTGAAATGTCTAAGAAGTCATCAAACTCATCAAACTCATCATGTGTTGATGGGCCTGGGGTTTGAGTAGGACTCTTAGGCCTACTAGTTTGCTGGTCTAGCTGTCCGTGATCAGACGGTCCTTCTTGAAGTTGAAGACCAAGGGCTGAAGATATTGTGTCACTCATCTTCATTTTTTGTTGGTCGCTCGTTTGGGCATAATGTTTAATGCTGGTTTCAGACCTATGTCCTGAAACAGACATTATGTCCCTTGAAGGAAATCCGGCATGATCAAGTGTGGTGATCGACATTGCTCTCAAGCAATGATTCGTGTATTTAGTCGAGCACCCTGCTTCATTGCTGATTGTCTTCATCATAGTTCCAAGAGTGTGAATTCCGACTCGAACATTGTCATACCATGGTCCATCATCTTGTGCAGCTTTTTTCGGTTTTTGCCACAGATATGGCAGTTTTGGATTTAGTTTAGACTTGTATTTCAGAAGTGTTGCAACAGGGCACCTATTACTCCCAGGAATTTCGAACAGACGTCCTCCTTGGCTATTCAAGTCGTCGTCAGGGTGATTTTTTGTAGCTTTGTCGATCATGCGGAAATAACGGCGACCATTTTGTTCACTCAGAATGAAGTCATCAGCCTTCATGTCATGCAAATTTTCTTCACCCCTGTTCGCAAAATGGGTCATAATGTCGATAAAAACTTTACGTTGTAGTCCACAAGGAGAGTCCTGGTCTAGACTGTCTTGAATCGTGTTCATGTCGGCCTCACTGACAGGTATATGATGTTTTACATTGGCTTTCCCCTCTTCCTTGAGTTTCCGAATAACAGTTTTGAACACTCGACCAGATTTCGCAAAGTTGGTATCCTTGATAATGTCTATGTCTCGCAAATTCAAAAAATGTCTCTGCAGACCATACCGCAAAGCTTGTAGAGATTTCTTACTGTATGACTCACCATTTCGCGATTTCACACCAGCATAAAATCTCCCCAACACTTGGTCTAGCGATTTCAAGTCCATGTCAGACAGTTGGTCAAAATGTATGCTTCCAGCATCGCAATAATCTTGGAACACTTTCAGACTGAACTTAAGTTGTCGCTTTGTGTTTTTACTTTCACTCTCCAGTAAAAACGTGTCCATTTCATCCTCATCCAAAAGCTCAAACCTTATGTTTGTGGCCGACATTTTAGTAGAGTACACAGAACGAGCATGAAAACAGTGTATGTACGATACTACAACAGGGGCGTCGATCGCAATGCAATGCAATTGTTCACAAACAATGCTCGCCCGCCAATGCATTGTGTTTTCCGAACAGCTGATCGACGCCTCCGATGCTCGATGTACAGTGCATAGCGTATGCAGTGTACTACGTATACCGTATGCACAACCAATACAATTAAATTTGTAATTCCCGCGCATAGAGTTATCGCGCCACTTATTGGTATTCAATTCAATGCAACCGCGGAGTGTAGATAGTACTTTTTATCTAGTGAGTGCAACGCACTTTTACCCAAGATATCTACAGAGTGTAACGATGGGCGAAACTATATTTCATCACGTGATTAACTTTTGACCAATCGTAGAGCAAGATTCTTAGTATGTGGAATATAATTGTGGTTAATATTATACAATGTTATGCACTATTTTGAAATATAGAATTACCATAGATTATGTTAATACATTGTCCTAGGGTTAGATTTAACCCCTAGGGTTAGATTTAACCTAGGGTTAGATTTAACCTAGGGTTAGATTTAACCTAGGGTTAGATTTAACCTAGGGTTAGATTTAACCTAGGGTTAGACCCCTATTTTGATCATCGGGCCTATAATATGTTCCCCCATTTGGGTTGAACCTTGCTCCACCACTTCAAATAAAATGGTTTTTAATGTCAATGTTAATCAGTACGATATTTATAATTTACAATACATGAAGAGCTTAGTTCCCAACGGCGCCTTCCACTTTTCATAAGAATTGAGTTAACGATATTGGTACATAAATAGGCAATGTAGCTATCTAAAAATCCACGTTTTAGGACAAAATACACAATCAAAACCAAAATATAGAACGATCAATTGTCATATATTGCCATAGGCATGTGTACAAACTTGGAAAAAGAAAAGTGGATATAGCAGGAATAAGCTCTTCAATCCACAGTTCAGATTAATACAAAATGTTTTATTTTATTTTTTAGATGCTACATTTGATGGATCGACAACTGGAGCCAATATATAGCAAAACAAATAGCAGAATGCTAATCGAGGTTAGCTCCCGATAATCATACATTACACACAAAAAAAACGTTACCATTCTGCACTGTCTTTATACAGACAGTAAGATAAATAATTAAATACGTAGACTAACGACTGAACTATGTATGCACTAATGCCCTGTGATTTGGGTCAATAACTCCAGGAAATGACGCATGAAAATGTTAACTAGTTCTCTCTCTCTCCGTGCTACTCGAGTTTGGGATTCACATATGCGTAGTCAATTAACCTATAGTACTTGGAACGCCGTTCCAGTATGTAATGGGTTAGTAAAGAGATCTTTGGAATGAATGACATTAATGCACTTCGTAGATGGCTTACCTATTTCTAAATGACGGGTAATGCGTATTGGGTATAATCAGTGTACATATACCTTTATATAATCCATGTCAATTATATGATCGAGATAATACAAATATTTGGGGGCCTTATGAGAACCTTAGGGGCCTTGTCATCATGTCTATTGGGATTAATATACAAAATCAGGTTGACACAGTAAAATATACATTCTAGATGAAAATATGCATTTATTTTCGAAGTTCGGATTTGACATTTTTTTGAAAAAGTGGAACTCGACATCAAAAGAAGATATGAACGCAGTACATTTTAGCCTTTTTTAAAAGCAGTTTTCGTTATTCTTTTGTTAATAAATTATGATGTATATTGTCATGACTAGCGCATTTAAACACATATCAATTACATACAATTGATGAAAGTTTGTATTAGTTTTCTATATCGCAGTTGGTAAAATTAATTAAAACTGGGGTCTGTTTTACATAAGGCAATTACAGACTTTCTACTGACTCCCTATGTACACTTAAAGGCCCGGATTCACAAAGCAGGTTTGTAGGAGGTTTGTACAAACCACGGTTCATCCATTGTTTATATATATGGAGTGCCATTTGTAAACTGATGGAGAAAGAATGTTAACTCCTTACTTGTTAACAATGTTGATGGTACACATTTACTATATGCACCAAATAAATGTTTGTCTTCTCACATGGTGGAATTTGCTGGTTAGCAAAGCACTAATAGTCATATCATTAGACATTATAAATTGCTTTACTTGTATACGAGCAGCTGCACTCCATAGATGTAGACCATGGATAAACCATGGTTTGGACAAACCTCCTACAAACCTCCTTTGTGAAACTTCGGCCGTTATTATGATGGCACCGAACATCCGATCAACGAATCCGAACCAACTTGTTTAAAGGGGAAATGTTGTTGTTATTTTGCACTTCAGGGTATTGACTCCCCGATCTGCTTGTTTTTTAAATTTTGCTATAATTATTTAAAAATTGGAGCGTTCTTCAGATAATAATCATGATTACGTTATTACTTGATCGTTTGATCTTGGCGCCGTATAGTTTGGTGCAGTTTACAGTAGTTTGCTGTGTAAACATGTCTCATATAGCGGCAATAATACAGTAACAAAGCTAATAGAGACGTCATTGGCTTAGAGTCCGGGAAGAAATGGCACACATGTGCATTCCAAAAAACATTCCCCACACAAAAAACATGTGTTGTTCCAAAACATAAGGTAAAACATTTATCCAATCAGTTACCAGTCATTGCTATAAGATTGTTATCAAGATAATGAGATTGAGCAACTGGTAGCGTTAACATGGTTAAGTTGAATAAGATGTTGTTAATAACATATATAGCATAGTTCTAAGGAAAGAGGGGGAGGGGGGGGGGGGGGGCACCGAACATCATGGCTACCGTAACCCCCTGTCTAACTGTTTAATGGGAAGGTTGTGGTTATTTATAGTACGTGTAAAGTTTTTAGTTAGCGTTATCAATCTTAGTTTAAGCTAATAGTGAAAGCTTGTCGGCCGAAGCGAGTGTCATGGAACTGTAGATTGAATTGTCTATCAAGGGTAATTGTTAAAAAAGGAGTATTAAATAGTTCTAAAACAAAGGTGTATTCATTGCCCCCTCTCCCACATAGCGATTGCATCTTTTCCCTCGGTTAAAGGGTACCACCACCCAAAACTAAATTTCTTATAAATGAAAGATAACATCTTTAACATCCATTCCATCAACAAGTTCAGAAAAAAATGTTTCCAGAAAAGAAAAAAATAATTGGAAAACGCATCACCATTATAAAGCATACGTTCATGGGTCTGCATGTACGAAGACTAACTTTGTCCAGACGAATCGTCCGGGATTCTATTGTCTCCAAACGTACGCGTGAATAGAATTGACGCACTCGCAAATGTTTGGCGCGTACGGAACCATGAAATGATAATGGTTCCGTAAGTGGTGGTAATTAATTGCATTGTTTATGAATTACATAACCCTTTGAAAAATGTTGGGTATCTATTTGATATCTCAAAACTGTACTAAAACGTATTATTATGTGTTCTTCTTTGCCTGGTGGTCCCCTTTAAGTTGGGTATGGCTGGCTGCACCACTTTGTATCGCGTTATCCATGTGTTATCTGTCATGTATAATTTCAAGTAATGAGCTCTGGACATGACAAGAATCAATCTAGTATTAAAGAGATCTAGTTACTTTGTTGACATGTGTAAAAAGTGATGAATGGTTGATAAAAATGTGTATCTGATATGTCCACTGAGTGATGTGTGAAATTCCAGGACAAATTAGTGTAATTTGAGCGAATGATAAGCGGACATGCAAAATGATACGAACTTGCTCATTGCATTGACTTTGTAATACACAGTTTAAAATCTCCCGTAGATATTTATGAATCCTCACTTCTATCATACATATCTTTATAACAAAAGGGAAAGGTGGAAAACCGAAACATGTTCCATGCTTCTACTGGCTGGCAACACAAATCGAATAAGGTAAAGTGAGAACCGCTAGATCGAGTTCGAAGCAAATTCATGTGAATTTTGACAATGTTACTAGGTCCCTTTAACCCACACTTCCTCCCACTCATCAAAATAACTGCGCTTCTTCCCTCCCTGTCTCTTGCTCACCGCACCCCTACACACCCCTTTCCTCATCTGGGTTCTAAAACATGGGTCATATTTCCTGCCGATAATAATTTTGGTAAGTTAATGAGTTCTGAGTATGGCACGAATCGATTTTGAATTTGGCATAATAGGCTACCCCCATCAATATATCTTGTCCCCGTCTATATAATGTGTTAACATTAATATTGTTGCAAGAAATAATAGCAAGGAAGCAGTTATGAGAATGACAAATACAAATAAATACAATTAATTGTACCATTAGAATTATATATGTGGAATGTATGTAACAGTCCCCCTCCCCTCCTTATATGATGCACAAATTTCCCTATTTCAGATAAATAACTTTATAGGCATTACTCAAATTTCGGAAATAATGTCAAGTAATACCAATTTCTGAGATGACATGAAGTGCAATCAACCCCCCCCCCCCCCCCCATAATGAAGTACTACCCCCCTTGGGGTAATTCTGTGGGTACGCCATTGTGGGTCACATGTATCTGCCAGGGATAATTGCCAGTAATGAGCTTTGAGGGTGACATGTAATGCGATCAACGATCGTATATATTTGGCAAGAACAGTCTTGATTTTGATGTGATTGTATTGATTTATTTTCAACATAATCTCATGATATAAATAATTATACAAATGATTTAAAAATTAATATTAAACATTTAATATAAAACATGTACAACCGATGAATTGATTAACATAATGGTCTAAATTTTCTAATAATAATGAAGAAATACAACAACCAAAAAAACATCTTTTCAAAACAGTTATTGAAATAATAGGGTCGAAATTCCATTTAATAACATAACCTCTCCCCCATAATTAAGAAGTATATATTACGGTATTATATACCCCCGGAGGAATAACTCATTGTGTACACCTATATGTATGGGGCGCGTTTATCTGCCAGGTATAATTGCGAGTAATGAGCTTCGAGGATGGCACGAATCAATCTCTGTATATCCACAGCTGTTCGCCCTGGACAGTAACTGTCACAGGTGTGAGGGGGAGGGGAGGGTTCAGCATCGGGAAAGATCAGAACCAAGATTACAGTGGTGTATATAGCTATGTGGAGCAAGGAGGGGGGGGGGGTGGAGAGGGGAGGGTCAGCCGCGGGAAAAATAAACCAGGATTACAGATTAGAGAAGCTATGAGGGCAAGGGGTATTACAGGGGGGGGGGTATTACAGGGGGGGGGGGCAGTCACATTCCCTTAGGGATTACGCGTTCAATGCTGCCTCTCCAAATGTTGGGAGAGAACAAAGTAAACAAAAATCAACGCATAACCTTATTTTTGATGAGAGATGTGAGAACTCAGACTAAAGTTTTTTTAATTTTATACTTCTATCAGTATCTATGAGATTTTTTCGCCCCCAAAACGGTATGAATTATCAGGCCACTAGACATATATTCAGCATATCTACAGTATTACGACTTATATTTTACCTTCAAACGACACAAAATGTTTGGCAAATTGTCCTTTTAAAACGTTGCTCAGTAGATAGCTTGTGTTGCGCGTGCGAGGAGGACGTGTCCCGGGCAGTGCCCGTCTTTTTGTTTAAATTTTTGTTTAAATTTCACCTTTTTTCGTTGAAATGAATGCAATAGTTTGTTGATTTATACCCCGTCATGCTATCAGAGCTAATTGTTTATTTTTGGATGTAAGAAAAACCGTAAATTTCCGGCTGCAAAAATTGGATTCTAGTGAGTCATTCTGTGAATTGGAATACAACAGTCCCATGCACTCCACTTGAAGTCGAGTTCGCCTCCCTCCATCTGAGACGCTCGACGCATGCGCATTCTGACACATTACTGGCTTCACGCGGGAAGGTCGGCCATTTTGAAATTTTATTTTTGATATAATTTTGCAACGATACAAGGACCTGACGGATTCTTCTTTCTGCTTATGTGTTTGTTGACCGGTCCACCATGGTATCTTTCACACCTGCTGTGATTCTGCTCATTTTTGTTGCTGCCATTTCCAGCCTTCTCCCCAATACCGGACTTATACAAGGTCAAGGTCAAGGGCAAGATCAAACTCAACACCAAGACCATCTTCATAACTCAAGTAAGATCCTTCCATCATCTCTTCAGACACATATAAGAGCTTTGTGTGTACTAAATCCAAATTCTATTAATGGTTATACTAAAGTGAAACTTTCAAGTTATAAATATGACCTATTGAAAATTAATAAAGCAAAGCTTACATCATGCATCCTCCTCCTAGCTTTATCATTATCTAATGATGTTCAAGTAAACCCAGGCCCTGTCAAGTTCCCATGTGGCCTCTGCAAGAAATCTGTAAGATGGAACCAACGTGGTGTGTGCTGTGATTCCTGTGATGTTTGGTACCATGCGAAATGCCTGGATATGAACACACCATCATATGAGGCTTTACAAGCATCGCATGTTTGTTGGATATGTTATACATGTGGTATGCCAAATTTTGCATCCTCATTATTTAATAGTTCTTCCGAAATTGAATGTTCAAACAGCTTCTCGCCTCTTTCTCCTCTGGAAGATGCATCTTCTGTGTTCACGCCATTAGCTATGTCTTCCCCTACAACTGGTGGCGGTGCTAAGTCTAAGGCTAAGCTCCCTCCATCTTACAACAAGGGCAAGGCCAAGGCTAAGCAACATTGTAATCGTAAAATTAGGGCCGTAGTCATTAATTTTCAGGGCCTTAGAAGTAAAATTGAATCGTTGACTGAACTTATTCATTCTGTTAATCCTGACATTATATTTGGAACTGAAACTTGGGCAAATGATTCCATTAGTAATTCTGAACTCTTTCCCTCACACATCGACTTTTACGATATTTGGCGGAAAGATCGCAAAGACAGCCATGGGGGTGTCCTTATTGCTGTAAGGAAAACTTTGTTAGCCATTCCTCTCCCTGACCTCGATGCAGACTGTGAAGTTTTATGGGCCAAGATCAAGTTCTCTGGATATAGGGATATCTATCTAGGAGCTTTCTATAACCCACATCACAACGACCCTCGCGGCCTTCCTGGTCTTGAGGTTTCAATGAGTAAACTTCCTCCAGATGCATACAAGATTCTCGCTGGTGATTTTAATTTGCCAGACATTAATTGGGAGTCTGACTCAGTCAAGCCTAGCTCTGCTAGAATCTATAAAAGTAGTGAACAGTCATGTAACCTACTTCTTGATATTGCTTGTACTCATAATCTCCAGCAAGTTGTTAACTTTCCAACAAGACAACAAAATATGTTAGATCTTCTGTTCACCAGTAATCACACGCTGGTGGATTCTGTCAAGCCTATTCCGGGAATTAGTGATCACGACTCCATTATTCAGGTTGACTTAAACGCTTCTGTTAAACACCAGAAAACTCAAGCGCATAAAGTCTACAATTATAAGAAGGCCGACTTTGATAAGATCAGATCTGAGCTACTGGCTTTTTCTGATGTCTATTTTAATAATGATCCTGACGCTCTGTCCGTTAATCAGAATTGGGAAGCCCTAAAGTCTAAATTACTCTATTTGAAAGAAAAGTACATTCCTAGTAAGATGAGTAGTACTAGGTTCAATATACCCTATATTACACGTGAAATTAAGTGCAAGATCAGACAGAAGCATCGCGTGTATAATCGAGCTAGGAAAAGCCAGTCTCAGGAGGATTGGAGTCTTTTCAGGGAACTTAGATCCCAAGTTCAGAAATCTCTTCGATCTTCCAGATGGAAATATCTAAACGAGGTGATTGGCCCTAGCCTGAAAGATAAACCTAAAGCCTTCTATCAATATGTTAAAAGGCTCAGACAAGATTCCACAGGTATCCAACAACTTTACCACAAAGGATGCCTTAGATCGTCTAGCCAAGAAAAGGCAGATATCTTGGGCTCTCAATTTGAATCTGTCTTTATATTTATAATCAGTCATTAAAGACTGGTGTCCTTCCTGACGACTGGAAGAAGGCCCACATAGCCCCGGTCTTCAAGAAAGGTGATAAGACGAAAGCTGAAAACTATCGTCCTATCTCCCTGACTAGCATAGCTTGTAAAACCCTGGAACATATCTTGGTTTCATCAATTATGAAACATCTTGATACCTATTCCATCCTCTCTCCTTGTCAGCATGGATTCAGAAGAAAATATTCTTGTGAGACACAGTTGTTGTTAGCAGCTCATGACCTTGCTGATTCTTATAGGAAAAAGAAGCAAGTCGACATGATTATGCTAGATTTCTCAAAGGCCTTTGATAAGGTCCCGCACAATCGCCTGATCCTTAAACTTAGACATTATGGTATCCAAGACCATAATCTCATATGGATACAGAACTTCCTCTCCAACCGTGAACAGTCTGTAGTCTTGGAGGGTGTCAAATCCAAGGCCTCCCCTGTTATATCAGGTGTTCCCCAGGGTACCGTCTTGGGCCCTACACTCTTCCTTCTCTATATCAATGACTTGCCTGATCAAACTTCATCAACAACCAGACTATTCGCTGATGATTGTATGCTTTATCGTGAAATCAACAGCAGCGCAGATGCTCGGATGTTGCAGAAAGATCTTGATGTACTTCAGCAGTGGGAAAACACCTGGCTGATGTCATTTAACCCTGGCAAATGTATTGTCATGAGGTTCTGCCCTTCTCGATATCCAGTGAATTACAATTACTATATCCATAACTCCCTTCTTCAAATCTGTGAGTCTGGAAAATACCTTGGAGTCACCTTGTCCAATGATTTCAAATGGTCATCACATATCTCGGCAATCTCTAAGAAAGCCTCCCAACAGCTTGGTTTCATCCGCCGAAATACAAGGTTCCTCCCACAATCCTTCAGAGAGGCGGCTTACAAGTCTCTTGTGCGTCCTCACTTAGAATATTGTTGCAGTGTTTGGGATCCCCATACAATCTCAGAAATCCAGACACTAGAGAGGATACAAAGACAAGCTGCTCGTTATGTCACGGCTGATTATCGAAGAACAAGCAGCGTGTCCGTTATGATCAGCAAGCTAAAATGGCCCAGCCTATCTTCAAGGCGCGCTGTGAGCAGACTCACCATGGTTTATAGAATCATGAATAACCTCGTTGCAATTCCTCCAGATACATTTTTCACTATAAACTCATCTAAAACTAGGAAAAATCACAATATGTGCTTCCAAACATACCGTCCAAGGGGCAATATCGACAAATTTGCATTCGCTCAACGGACTATATTAGAATGGAATAAACTTCCTAGCACAGTGGTTAATGCAGTCTCACTTGATCAATTCAAAGATCTTGTAACAAACCACTATGAATCAACACATTTTGATTAGGCCCACACTCCTCCTTATATCGTGTACACAAGTTAAGTTCATCTTCGAGATAGGCTGCATTATAGCCCTTTGAAGATTATAGAAGAAGAAGAAGAAGAAGAAGGGATCTATAGTTACATTATCCAAATATAAAAAGAAACTCTAGTGGTACTCCTATACATTCTTGCATTCGTATTACCAATAGAAGCATGGAACGGGTTTCGTTTTTTTTGTTTCCCTTTTGTTAAAAAGATATTTAAGATTGAAGTGTTCGGAATTTTAATTATCCACTGGAAATGTATAACTGTGTACAAAGTCAGTGCAATGAGTTAGCGAATATCACTTTGCATTTTTGCTAAATACTCGGACACATCTGACATTCATTTACCGTGAAATGTTCACACATTACTCAGTCGACATATCGGATCACATCAATCTGGATCTGGAAGGGATACGTGAAGTACCGCAAGGTATAATCTACATAATTTGTAAATAAATCAACCATTCATTATTATTTGGAAGAGAACAAAAACAAAGTTACTCGGTCCCTTTAAGATTTACGAGCTAATGTGTTTAACACTCATTACCAGTGACACCATCCTCCCTCCATCTCGAATAACAGTCCCTCATTAACCCCGACCCCAGCCTATGTGGATGTGAATTTACATCTCCAGATGGAATCACCATCCATTAAAGGGAACTAGCAAAATTGTCAAAATCCTCAAAATTACTTGGAACTTTAACGTTTCTTGCATACCCAATTTGATTCGAATTACCATTAGGAGAATGGATCATGTTTTTTTTTTCTTTTTCGAAATTCCCTTTCGTTATAAAGATATCTACGATTGAAGTGTTTGTATTTTGAATTATTCACTGCGGAAAGGTATAACTGTATACAAAATCAGTGCAATTATAATTTCGCTCATTACTCGGTCATAAGACATTCATTTACCGTGGAATTTTCACACATCCCTCAGTGTTTATTTCAGATCACAAGAATACAATTTTTGTTTAACTATTCACCACTTTTAGTCATACAACACAGTTACTAGATCCCTTTAACCCAGACCCATATGTGATTGTCCGTCCGGCCGCAGATGTAATCACCATACATTAACCCTGACTGTAAGAACTAGAATAAGCAGGTCTTGAGTACTGTTATGATATAGGATATGCAAGTTCATGAATACAGTATGTCATAATCATTTGTATTTATAGAGCGCTGATTAATACATAACGCATTTCCTGAATATACAGTTATGATAGAACGAACATTAAGCCATACCAAAACGGACATATAGTGTCCCTTTTTAGTGCTATTTTTAAAAAATGGCATTTATTTCCTTTTGAAAAGAAATTTTCCAGTAATATTGATCATCCATGTATTACGGCAATGCTTCAGAAATCCATGTTTACATGCGCATTACATATTTTATAGCCCTATACTAGTAAACTGATGTTAAGATCAACCTTTTTTTAATGAGTAATATCAGATATTTTTGCCTCTATGTTTACAGAACCGGTATAGGAGAAGAGGTCGCTAGACCGGCGAGTCGGTTCAATATCCTTTATTTAAAGAGAGCGGCGCGTGAATAAGAAATTTAGACGCGGTTTCCGAAATAACCCGATTGGTCTTATCGTAAAACTTCGGTTAACGCGCAGCGACCGATCGGGGAATTGTTTCGTCGTGTACACCACAATGTTCATTGATTATAGTTATACGAATCAGAATAATCTACATTTTAATGTACTCAAACCAATTTACTTGTACCATAGTAAGGAAAACCAGCCACCCACCCACAGAATCAGAAACAAAATAATAAAGAGAAAAGTGTCGTGACGAAGTGTACTCAACCGAGACAATGGGTGAACATTGGGGCGGGGCCTAATCGTGACGTCACCATGGACCAGTCGACGAGTGAACATGTGATTCGAAAGGTCCATAATGATATCGTGTAGCGAACTACCAACTGGGGGTGTTGCATAAAGAGTTGCGATTAATCGCAAAGTTGCGTTTGATCGCAACTCAGAAAATACGCGCACTTGAGACCATCAGAATTGCGCATTTAGGCGCATTTTCGGACTGGCGATTAAACGCAACTTTGCGATTAATCACAACTTTTTATGCAATACCCCCAGCTGGCGGATTGGTTTAAAGGCTGCAACAATAAGATTTTCTACTCTCATAGCAGCCAGCCACACATAGCCCTGCATAAAGGCTACGAGTAATGTATACCGAATTATTTCATTTATCTTCGGGGGTTTGTTTAACGAGAAGTCGAATCGGGGTAACGAGTCATTTCATGATGCTTTATAAGCATTTACCATCGACTGATTGGACTGAACTCTATTTCTATTGGTTTGTATGAGCAGCCAAGTTTGCATATTATTATATAGTCATGGTTTACACAGTCATTTATAGTACATCGGCAGTGTCACAAACTGCACATGCATGCATGCGCAGAGCGCGCCGACAAGAAAATATGATAGGCTTTAAAGAGAACTAACACCCAAAAATAAAATTCCTATATTGAAAGGTAATAGTTTTAGTAGTCTATTCCACCAACAAGTTCAGAACAAATGGGTTTCCAGACAAACTATACAATTGAAAAACCTTATCGCCTTAGTAAAGTACATGTGTTCATGTATATCTGCAAAAGAAGATATATTGTCTAGGACGTATGCGTCTTCCGTGGTTATATTGTCTCCAAACGTACGCGATTATAGAATTGGCGCACTCGCAGACGTTTATCGCGTACGGAACCATGAGGCCCTGTTGGTTCCGTTAGTGTTGGTAATTAATTGTATTGTTTATGTATGACACAACCCTTTGCAAAGTGTTGGACATTCTATTACAAATCAAACAACGGTACCAAAACATATAAGCCTGTGTTGTTCTTTGTGGGGTGGTCCCCTTTAAGCTTTCATCTAATATATGTCATCATGTTATTGAAAAATTGAATTACATGACTGTGGAACATACCCTTGGAAACAAGGAGATTAGCAGACATTGCACTGAGGATAGAGCGTATTCAACAAAGTTGAAGAAAAGGGGGTCGGGTATTGAAAATATGAAGAATTCTTTTTAAAAAGAGCACTAGATAATGATAGCCCTATAATAATAATAAACCCTGCATGCGCGATAACGAACACTGCTCTACCACCGGGCCCTGACCCTGGACAAACATTGACGTTATTACATTAAAGGGGTAGGTATACAGTTTTGGCAAGGCTGAACTTTAGTAACCAAACCTGGACAGTAACATTATAAACTAATAGGTATAACTCCACCATGCTCGAAAGGTATACAAAATTACAAACGACTTAGTAAAAAGCCCGTTATCATTAAAAAAGAGCCATTAAAACACAAGATGCATGGCGCTTTCTTAAGAGGCATTGGTTTCTACAATTTTTCATACAAAATTATGCATGTGATGTTTTATTGAAATAATAGTTAAATAGAGAGATCATCAACAACTATATAAAAAACGCTTTTGAAATTTTTTGAAAAAGTGCAAGCATTTTTTTTAATTTTTTTGAAAAAATCATCTAATTATTTGGGCCCCAAATAATTATAAGATCAGATATATGTATTGATATTTCAGCCGTTTCTGTGTCTATTTAGGCCAAATAAAGTTTATTCTGCCATCAAAACTGCATGTTCTCTCACATTCGACACTCAGTTTTTCATTACCTCACAACAAAATTGTGATGTGCAGCGCCCTCTCTACCACAACTAAACTACCCCTTTAAAATTGTACTTATGTATGATGAGCGAATCGCTGGAAAAGAAGTAAGGAGGATAAAGAGTAATCACCAAAGTTGAAGAAAAGGGGGTCGGGTATTGAAAATTTAAAGGTAGTTCAGATTCGTCAAATGAGATGCGAGGCGCCATCTTGCATACGCGTTGCGCACGGTGCGTAATGCACGTTAGCTCAGTGTCATGCAGTGCGCGCAAACTAGCCCAGTTTAAAATGGCGACCCGCTATGTAGCATCCCCACGCTTGATGCCCTTTAAAGGAAAGAAAGATCACTTGATAAATGATAGACCCATAATCATATTTTACATTATACCAGGGTAGCTAGCCCGTTCAGTATTTAACAAACACTGCTCTAGCAGCGGGCCCAGCAGGCCCTGCAATAACATTACAGTTATTATATCAATATGTTCTCTTATGGAATAGGAATAGGGAATTGGTTGGTTCGTTACTTGTTTTTCCAGACGCGTTCAATCAATTTTGATTATTTACGTCTGGGACCGGCCGTCCTTTATCCTCACCATCCGAGAGACACAGCCGAGGTTCGAACCCGGGGCCCAGTAGTGCGAAGAGCAGAGATCTGACCACTAGAACACATCTGTTCAAAAGAATAGGTGTATTTGAAATGATCTTTAGCAGTGGGGTATAGCGTGAACAGACTTACGGGGGGGGGGGGGGAGGGGTGGGGTAGGGGGCACGCCATATGTATGTCTTTACTTTATCACAAATTTACCCCATATGTTTTTTTGTTTATTGTTTTGGGAAAATTTGTCGAGGGGGGATGGGGTACGTAACATTTAGTATTATCTTTCATTTATACGAATATTATTAATGGGTGTTGGTTCCCTCTAATATATCAAAGGACTCGTCCTTTACCAACTCGATCAGCAAGTTATCGAATCAATATCACTATCAGGAGTATAGAGGACACACAGGGCTTATAACAAAAAGGAAGGTATATTAATATATGGCTCTTCGTTTCAATCGCCGAGGATGAAGGTATCTAAACCCAGCTGCCGTATCGACAGAGAGTATCAGGCTCGTTCCATAACCAGAACAACAACATTATATTTTGTTTGGATTAAATAAATCGAAAAAGGTTTTCTGTTAAATGGGTCAGCGGAAAAATATTTTCTTAGTGAACGATACACGCCAAGGCTTTCTTAAGAGATTCTTAGACCTTCGTTAAAATAATAAAGACTACTAATCCCCTCTGAAACTCCCGGACCTTTGTTGCCGAGCGCAACAAATTAATTATTCATCGCAAAAGTTATCGTTCTACGTGGACACGCCAGGTGCGAAATAATCTAGATGGGAATAATGAACAGGTGAAGAAAGTTGTGGCTCTACCTTTGGGATTCCAAGATCAATAACCCGAGATTTCAAATGAAAATTTGAAGCTTCAATGCAATATCGTCAGGTGCGTGAGAGTGAAAAGGGCGTCAAGTCAAATTTTGTCTAAATAGAGTTACGGACGTACTACCCCTTTCCCGCCCTTTCATCACTTATGCCCTTGCTTACTTGCCCCACATTTGCACAAACTGTTGTATTTACCAGCCCCTGACCAATGACCTAGTGGTCAGTGCATGGGTGTAGATACTTACGTAATGCCTATTCATCATGGGGGATGAATGAATAGATCATCCCCCCTGATGAATGGGTATAAATGACAGATTTACGCCCATGGGTCAGTGTCACGACTGTCACCTCATTAGCGCACTTCTTTGGTTCATGTCCACTCTAACCTGATCCTGACCCTCTCCAACATTGAATGTCTCCCCTTTTGTTCTTGTTCATCCTAGCCTGTACCTGTTCCAACCTTCCCTCTACCTGTTTTATGCAAATAGTTCTATATAATTATGTTCAAATAAAATATTTGTTCAGCTCACCACGTACCACCCGGACGAAGGATCTGCTAGATTCGAAAGCTCGGCTACATTGGCTTACATTTTATTACAGTTGCCTTTATAGCGAATAAGCATTTTCACAAAATGTGCGTAAACTTTTAACTAGGGAATCTATATTTAAAAGAATAGTGTTGTGCAGTGCGCAGTAGCCGTTAAAGTTACTGCCCATCTCTTTTGCAAGGCAAAATTCAAAATTTGCAAGATTATTGTCTGTTAATTATAGAAAATACCATTTAAGAGCTAGTCTGAGAAGATTAAGACTTGAAATTATCTTGTAGTGAAACTAACTTTAATTTTAGAATAAACGGTCGCTGCGCCCGTTTTTAAAATAGACCGCTTCTGTAATGTATGCAAATAATATGCGTATGACGTCAGACTCCCCGTCGTCAAGCTTAACAAAAGTAAACATTTCCGGCAAGCTAGCTTGCCGGACTTAGTTACTATTGTTAAGCTTGCTAACGGGGAGTCTGACGTCATACGCATATTATTTGCATACATTACAGAAGCGGTCTATTCTAGCATAAAAATAGCTTATTTCCAAAAGGCGCTAAATCTACTTTTTCAACTTTGCAGAAAAGCAGGTTTATTCATCCATTTTTTTTTTCTTCACACATGCCTATTGGAATATGAACATGGACCGTTCCTTATTTTGATTTTGATTCGGCAATTTGTCCTAAAATTTTGATTTCTAGAGAGCTACGCAGCTTATTTATTTACTGATATATTTGACTCAATTTGTATGGAAAGTGCATTCATTTTAGCGCCTTTTGGAACTAAGGTCTTTTTTATGCAGACACTTTATTGCATTTCGTGCTTGTATATACTTGATGTTAAAAGAAATATCAAATGTATTGTGGTGTAGCACAATCAAAGTGATTTAATCAGATGCGTGATATATATCGGGTCGATATTTGTGTTAGCTTAATTGGTAAGAGGATAAAACATAATCCACGATACATAGATTCGGAATAGAAAGGAAATTAGTATGATAGCTAAAGTAAAGAACGATGGGGTTTTCGTGCAACATTTGGATTCTGTCCTTCTTCCAACTTTATAAATTTACTAACTGGATGTGCATAATATCATCCTTGTAGTTTATGGAATGTTTTACCGACTTTTAATATGCCTGCAAAAGAAGGAGACAATCTTTAAAGGGACTTAGTAACATTGTCCTAGTCCTCAAAATCTAATTGGATTTCTAGCGGTTCCATCATATTTTGTTGTATTCGTATTAACAATAGAAGCATGGTACAGTTTTCTGTTTTTCGAATTTATCTTTCGTTAAGATGGTATTTACGATATGAGTGTTTGGAATTTTAATTATCCACCGTAAAAAAAAAATGCAATGACTTAGCGAATATTACTTTTCAATTTCGCGCATTTCTCCGCCATATAACATTCCATTTATAACGTGAAATTGTCACACCTTACTTAGTGGACATATCAGATCACAAACATACACATTTTATCAACCATTCATCACTTTTATCACATGCAGCAAAGTTACTTGATCCCTTTAAAGAAGATACTCCGTCAGCAAACTCAGACTGTAAAAACAATACGCGTCGTTATCGAATATAATTCCCGCTAAGATCATTAGCTCAGAAGCTCACTGCAGAGAGAAGAAGAGACACCTTGACCCATATTTGTTTTTGACTTGTCAACACACAAAAGCTAGGAATCGGTCAAAAGGTCACACATTTTAAAGTGACATTGTCGCCAACTCGTTAAAGCCAATACAAAAAATGACAGTAGGATATTCGGAAAGTTAACGTAAACATCTAATGTAACGTATACCGTAGAACACCATCGTCAAGCACCCCCAAGCACCAATATGCATCTTGCTTTTAAAGAGCGCCCGCTCTCTGTCCAAACGGGAAACTTTAATCAAGAATGCAAATAATGGTGAGGAATATTCATGAGGATAATAATGGAGGTGAATCTCATGGAAACGTCTTTAAAAGCAAGATGCGTATAGGTGCTTGGGGGGTGCTTGACGATGGTGTTCTACGGTATTGGCCAAACCAATTGATCAATATTGTTTAAAACAAATTAGTATAAAAAAAGGGCTTGTGTGGTAAAATCCGAACCTTAGTATCGCTAAATGCTGACAAATATCGATGGAACTTCAATGCACACCGCCCAGCACGCACGGAGAAGGCCTAAATTCACCGCCCGTTCGCCCCTCACCGCCGGGCTGGCTATTGGTCGACAAGCCCGCATGCTGTGCACACGAGCGCTTGCATAGCTTTTGCATGCAGCGTACGTGCGGTTGAATTGAATCTCTGGTAAAAACGTTTTTTTGTGTGTTTATTTCGAGACTTTTAATGCTCAAATAGTCAATTCCAAAGCGGTTTTTGTAAAAATCTTTACATAAACAGATACGTTATGATATATTCTCTCAAAAATAATGGTAGGCGATGAGAGCATATTTTTCATTTTTTGTGAGTGGGGCTTTTCTTAAAACTGGTATTTGGCTTTAAAAGAATCAATAGTAAACTTGTCTGACTCGACCAAACTCACTTGCAAATCTCTAGTGGTTCTTTCAAGCCATTGCTGATTTGAGGGGGTGCCCCCAGCCCCCCCCCCCCCCCCTCCCGTAGCCTTGCCCCTGACTCATACCCCAATTCTCCTAGTATAGGTAGTACCTGGATTCAATGGCGCGCCACTAGGGAAAACGGTAGCTGATCGCAATTCGCATCTCCCCCCTGAACTTGCCGGTATGCGCAAATTGGAAGGTGGTGAGAAAGGCGCTTCGAAGAATTCTCGACCAAAGTATAAACTAGACGTATACACGGTCATGACGGTAGGGGGTATATACGGGTCGTACACAAGTCATTGCCGCTACAGATTAGCTAGGAAGTAACTCCCACTCATGTTAGGCTTTTGACAAGGCTTCTGATACGTACACAGTAGGAGGAGATGCAGCTGCTCGTGTGATAGTCGCGTTACCCAGTCATTCCTTGCATTCAAGCGCAGGGACTTGTAAAAGCTGGCAAACTCCTATGCAACCATAACCTTTTGACAATGTCTGGTCGTCTGAATGTTAGAGACGACTGGTGAAGAATAGTCGGGCGCACGGAAGGAACTGCAGTAGCTGCAGCTGCTCGTGTGATTTTTGCGTTCACCAGTCGTTCCGTGCCATTCAAACGCAGGGCCTTGTCAAGCAACCATATCTCTTTGACCCGGTCTGACGTCTAAATGTCAGAAAACGACTAGTGAGAGAATAGTCGGGCGCATACTACAGGAACTGAAGTACGTGGTGCTGCTCGTGCGACAGTCGCGTTTGCCAGTCGTTCCGGCTATTCACAATCAAGGCTTGTGAATTGGCACGAGGCTACGCCCTTTGCAACCTTGGAGCTACCCGGTCGTCTGTTTGTCTTGGATCGATATCATATACGGTTTAATGAGGGGGGATTTACCGCAAGACTTAGTCCAAATCTTTTGCGTAGGGGGTGGTATCAAAAGTAGTTTAGTTGGAGAAGATTGGAAGAGATTATATATACTGCCTTTAGGACTGTGCATCAATCAACGCTTCCCCCTCATGATACAGTTCCGGCGAAAATAAAATTGATCTTACGTATATCAAGACGCTCATGAACATCTGCATAGGGGGTGGACATAAAGTAAGTCCTTGAGTGATGTGATGATATACTATACTGAGCAGCATCAATAAACGATTCGATCCCTCATTATGTAGTTACACGGTGAAAATAAAATCGATCTTATATCAATATCCCATTTTCCTTTTATAACGTAGTCACGTACATGTGCATATGTGGTAGACATATAGTGGACGTATTGGCCCCGTTGCAGAAAGAGATACAATCGATTGTGAGTTACGATTAATTGTCAGATCATGTGTTCTAAATGCGCACATCTCATTGGTTGAAACGCGCAAAATTGTCTGACTTACAATTAATTGTAACTTACAATATTTCTGCAAGTGATGTGATGATGTATATATTCCTACTAAGCTGCATTAATCAACGATCCCCCTCATCATGTTCAGTATGTAGTTATACGGCGAAAATGAAATCGATCTAATATCAATACCCCTTTTACCAGATCACCTTTCAAGGGATCTTGGTAACTTTGCTGACATGCGCAAAAAGTGCTGAACGGTTAATAAAATGTGTATTGTTGTGATATGCTATGTCCGTCCGCTGAAGGGATATGTGACAATTTCACTTTAAATTGATGTTTAATTTATGGCCGAGTATAATGAGCGAAAATGCAAAGTGATATTCGCGCACTCAATTAACGGACATTGTACTCGGTGATAGCATTCCAGTGGATAATTAAAAATCTGAACACTTCGATCATAAATATCATTTTAACGAAAGGGAAATTCCAAAAACCCAAACATGTTCCATACTTATATTGGTAATACAAATACAACAAGGTATGAGAGAACCACTAGAAAACTACGTAAGTTTTGTGGATTTTGACAATGTTACTAGATCCCTTTAAAACATGGTCATTTACAAAGGGGTGGGCTAAGAGTAAGTCCATAAGCGATGCGATGATGTACGTTCACCTACAGAGCTACATCAATCAACGATTTTCCTCATTATACCGTGCGTCCCCAAAAAAAACTATACACTTTTGAAAGGGTTGCCGAAACAAACAAATATGATTCTGGGGGAAAAGTTTTATATGTATGGAAAGCTCATAAACTCAACTTTCATATGACACCAAAAAGTCCGAAAATAATTCATGCTTGGGTGAGCACTGCTCACTTTTGTAAAGGGTATGAACATTAGGTTGCGCAGGAATTAGCCTTCCAATTTGTGAGAGGTAAATCCTTTGGAGCTTACGGTATTGAGGATGATATGACCAATTTATGATCAATTGTGATGAGTTTGGGTTTGCTGAGTGAAATTTGTGGTTTATAGGATTAACATTTTATGCATGAGTGAACAGGAATTGCATTTGTTATTATAGCAATGTAACTTTCCATGGTAGACTCAGTGGTGTGATCATGGGAGTCAGTACAGGGTGATGGTACATGGTGCAGGGCAGGTGAAATGTAGGGTAGGACTTTGTTGGGTAGATGGGATAAGGGTCAAGAGGACATGTATGCCCCTCCCCCCCCCCCCCCCCCCCCTCTCTTTCTCTCTCTCTCTCTCTCTGCCTGGGTGTGCTTGTGCAAATCTTGACAATTCATTAGACAATCAACATTCAGCTATCAATCACTTAATCAACAATGTATCAGTCAATCGGTCAATCAATTAATCAATCAAGCATTCAATCACCATTCAGCTATTTCAATCAATTTAATCATTCAATAAATCAATCATAATTAATCAATAACTCAGTCAATCACTCAATCTATCAACCAACCAACCAGTCATTTTAGCACTTGAGTTTCGCACAAGGTAACCTGAAGAATAAGTAGCCAACATCTGTGACATTCCTTTTTTCAACAAACCGTATTTGAATAATCAATTTACATAATCCCCATCTGGTTATTAAGTAAATCAATGAGATGTTCAACTAATCTTACAATAACTGAATTGTGGGGTGAAGGTTTTTATTCAAAGTCACAGATGTAAAAAATAACAGTTTGAAACATGGAAATTACAACCATCACCCCATCCTGACTCCCATGAACACACCACTGAGTCTACCAGAGAAAGTTACAATGCTACATAAAAAGAAATGCAATTCCTGTTCACTCATGCATACAAGGTTGGTTTAATAAACCATGAAATTCACTCAGCAAACCCAAACTGATCACAATTGATCATGAATGTATCATATCACCCTCAATTTTGTAAGCTCCAAAGGATTTACCTCTCACAAATTGGAAGGCTAATTCCTGCACAACCTAATTTTCATACCCTTTACAAAAGTGAGCAGTGCTCACCCAAGCATGAGTTATTTTCGGACTTTTTGGTGTCATATGAAAGTTGAGTTTATGAGCTTTCCATACATATAAAACTTTTCCCCCAGAATCATATTTGTTTGTTTCGGCAACCATTTCAAAAGTGTATAGTTTTTTTGGGGGACGCACGGTATAATGAGGAAAATCGTTGATTGATGTAGCTCTGTAGGTGAACGTACATCATCGCATCGCTTATGGACTTACTCTAAGCCCACCCCTTTGTAAATGACCATGTTTTAAAGGGATCTAGTAACATTGTCAAAATCCACAAAACTTACTTAGTTTTCTAGTGGTTCTCTCATACCTTGTTGTATTTGTATTACCAATAGAAGCATGGAACATGTTTGGGTTTTTGGAATTTCCCTTTCGTTAAAATGATATTTATGATCGAAGTGTTCAGATTTGTAATTATCAACTGGAATGCTATCACCGAGTACAATGTCCGTTAATTGAGTGCGCGAATATCACTTTGCATTTTCACTCATCATACTCGGCCATAAATTAAACATCCATTTAAAGTGAAATTGTCACATATCCCTTAGCGGACGGAAATAGCATATCACAACAATACACATTTTATTAACCGTTCAGCACTTTTTGCGCATGTCAACAAAGTTACCAGATCCCTTGAAAGGTGATCTGGTGATTCGGCAGCCATTTCAAAAGTGTATAGTTTTTTTGAGGACGCACGGTATAGTTATTCGGCGAAAATGAAATCGATCTTTAATATTGATACCCCTTTTCACCAGATCACTTTTAAATCATGGTCATTTAAAAAAATTTAAAAAAGGGAGTGGGCATATAGTAAGTCCTTAAGTGATGTGATGATGTATATATATATATATATATATGCACATACTGCCGTAGCCAGAGGTGCGTTGCGTTGGGTGCGTACGCATCCCCCCACATCATTCAGAAAGGTCCACTTTTCATCGGTCTCGGCCATCGTTTACATCGGTCTCGGTCTCTACCCCCAAGCTTACATAAAGTCTACACCATTGGTTTTGGTCTCGGTCACAATCGGTCTCGGGCCACTTTAGTTAATTACGCACCCCCCCCCCCCCCCCCCCTCTTTTGAATAATCCTAGCTACGGGCCTGTACTGAGCTGCATCCATCGACGATACACCTCTACAGGCTCTATATACGTATGGATAAGGTGCAACTGATCTTGTATCAATATGCCTACCCCAATTAACTATATGCCACATTCCCTCCAGCTACCTGGAAGATCCTGTACACTATATGAACATTTTCACTTCGAGATTCTGAAATCCACATGATATATCGGAGGTGGGAGGACATGATACTCCAGGTTCCAGTTAGCATGTAAGCAACGGGTTAACATTTGTATAATGGGATGTTAACACCTAGATGGAAACAGGTTAATTCCCAATTAAAATACTTACCCTAATACATTAACACCTAAATATGGTATGTGGTATAATTGGTATTATAATGAAAACCCTTTTTGGGTCGTGAACGATTCGGATCTGTACATATGAAGGTAATTAGCAGTTAGCAACATAATATGTCTATATTATTCGTGGTGAACGACATGTGAAGAGTGTACCCATTTCGAACATCCTCGGACCTTATCCCATCTCGAACTAGACAGAGTGCACTCACGGAGTGCATACCTCCGCCAACGCTCGAGGACTGCGCAGGCGCAGAACACACTAACAGACGAACAGACGAACAGACGGGGAGGTAATTAGACCACGTTCCATTTAATACTAAGTCATTGACGTTATACAGTCGAAGGCAAAGGGTTAAGGGTTGTCACGCGCGGGGATGTAGAGGGCGCTGTCGCAATTGTTGTTGCTACACCGCACTGCAGCATGTTTAACTGCACTGTGAGTAGGCTAGTTTGTGCACATTGCACATCATCGTGCGCCATGCGTTCGCAAGATGGCACCGCGCATCTGATTGATGAATCAGAACCCACCTTAAATTGGTTCTGTTATCAATTATGGACCTCATCCAGACCAGGGCCCCGTTGCAGAAACAGATACAATCGATTGTAAGTTGCAATTAATTGTAAGTCAGATCACGTGTTCTAGATGCACAAATCTGATTGGTTGAAACGCGTAAATTTTCTGACTTACGATCAATTGATTGTATCTCTTTCTGCAACGGGGCCCTGGACCAAAGGCGTTGAGAGGTCTTAAACATACGGTCTTACGTTGGCACAGTTCTTCATCTGACACCAGGGCTGAGGGGCTCGACCAAGGTAATTATCACCAAGGTATATTAGTATCATTGGCTCTACCTCATTGATGTCTGTATACTAGAATAACACTAGCATTCAAAAGAGCATATCAGAGCGCACAAAACTATATTACTCAATAACCGTGAAGTGTTAGCCAAGCATACCTAGAGATCCGTGGAACTAGGGCTGGTCCTGCGCCATTGCCGAGCTCTCGCCCCCTGGTAACATCATTATGGGGCCAACTGGGGAAACTCTCTTGGACCGGGTGTTCGTATACATAGAACAACAATTATAACGGCCCAAGTTGTGTGTGTAGGAATGTTTCTACGAAAGTACTCCCAAGTCCTCGTAAATTGCGTTAAAAAGGTCCTATATGTGTAGACAAGTCACATCATTATTCGTAAACCATACGTTACAATTATACCTATCTATTCACTTCTCGTTTAGTGTAGGGTGATAACACTTTGATTTGTGTGCATCTGCAAACATCAATGGAGGGGTATATTATGAGTACCACAATTTGTCATGATAGCCCCTGCACATGCTAAGGGAAGGAAAGGACACCTGGGCTCCGTTGCAGAAAGAGTTGCAATCGCTTGTAACATTAATTGCAAGTCGGAACATTTACTATGCACATTTGAACCAATCAGATTTGCGCATTTAGTCACATGATCTGCCTTGCAATTAATTGCTGCTTTACAATCGACTGCATCTGTTTCTACCACGTCAGCCAGAAACAAACCGTCAAGTTGTAAATTTATGGCACGCCATTGTCTACTGTAGATGTTAACTCATTATCTCCGGGAGTATCGCGGTATATATTGGTTCCGGCCTTCCCTTCCGCTTTCAATACAATTGTCACCGGTAAGAACTTTTGTTTATAATTTATGAGGAGGGGGGGGGGGGGGGGGGGGGGGGTTGGCTCACTTATGACACAAATAAAGTTAAAGGGATCTAGTAACATTTTCCAAATCCACAAAACTTACTTGGAACTCTACCGGGTCCCTCATGCCGTGTTGTATTCGTATTACGAAACGAAGCATGGAACAGGTTTGGGTTCTTTAGAATTTTTAGAATGTGAACAAGACAGTCATTGCAATGAGTTTAATAGCGAAACTCACTTTGCAGTTTTGTTCATTACTCGGCCGTTTAACATCCATTTAATTTGAACGTTTTACACATTACTAAGGGGACATATCAGATCACAAAAATACACATTATATCAAACATTCATCACTTTTTACACATGACAACGATGCTACCAGATCCCTTTAAGAAACTCATCATAGCTCATAATACATTTGGTGGGTGGCGATTTAGTGCAACCCAGGCCTGCATGTAACAATGTGCATGCAACTTTAGGAATCTTTGTGCTGTTTAGAATACAATCATGAAATGAAGAGCTTATTTCCAAAAGGGGCTATATCCACTTTTTCAATTTTAAAATCAGGTTTCTTTGTCCAACTTTGTACACGTGCCTTTGTGGAATATGAAAATTGAACGTTCCATATTTTGATTTTGATCTCGTAATTCGTCCTAAATTTCAGATTTCTAGATAGCTACGTAGCTTATTAATGCGCTGATATCGTTAACTCATTTGATTTTATTTTATGGAAAGTGGATATAGCCCATTTGGAATTAAGCTCTTCAAATCTAGATCAATACGTTTTGTTGACAACATCCGGGACAACAACACGATTAATATAAGCATGTTGACTTTGAAACTGCACCTGTTCCATCAAATCTCTCTACCAATCAAACATTGCATAGATGTATCCTTTCTAGTAGCTGTAAACCTTGTTTTATTTGCGATATATAAGATATGGGCCCCGTTGCAGAAAGAGAACAATCGATTGTAAGTTACAATTAATTGTAAGTCAGATCATGTGTTCTACATGCGCAAATCTCATTGGTTGCAACGCGCGAATTTTCTGACTTACAATCAATTGTAACTTACAATTGATTGCATCTCTTTGTGAAACGGGGCCCTGGTGTTGAGTGATGTAAATTACATTCAAATCTTTCGACCAAACAAACATTGCACAGTTATACTTTCTAGAAGTTGTAAACAGTGTTTGTCATTGAAGTGGCTACTCCGGATAAACAAAGCGTTATTATTATTTTTATTACATGTATTATATAAATATTCCCATCCCATTTAGTATGGACGGTGTTTACATTTTTATTTCAAATAGGCTATATTAAGTCTACAAGATTCGGAGTATAATTCCCCTGAAATCAGCACACATGAATACAATTTTGTTTCGAACAAACAAAAAAGTACTGGAATCACCATTTCTATTTGAAGTTTCACATTCCGTTTTTAACTATGAGTTTAGTTGGGCAACGTTGTACGTATCTTTATGTTATGCACATTTATTATATTCTACTATGTATATTCTTTCTAGATTTTATACACGATCTATTTTTTTTTTACAGGACGGTATAATCATACATGGCCGTAATGTAAGATCATTATTATTTCGCGATCGTGATTCAATTTGCCTCAATATCGTATACCGCGGGTATCTTCGGCACTGCATTATGCATCAACGTAATGAGTGAACTTTTCGCTCTTCAATTCACGGCTGGTATTGCGGGACCGACACAGGCCAATACGCTACACAAACCGGGTCAGGGTTGGTGATTTTTTTTAAAGGGATCTAGTAACTTTGTCACAATTCATCAAAATAATGAGTAAACGTTTGCTGCTCTTCACGAACGGTATATTGGTGGGCCGACACACCGATACGCTACATAAACCGGGCCAGGGATCGTGATTTCTTTTACAATGATGTTCTTTTAAAGGGTTCTAGTAACTTTGTTACAGTTCATAACAAATAATCAGTTAATGTTTCGCTCTACAATTCACGACCTGTATCACGGGACAGACACATACCAATACGCTACATAAACTGGGCCAGGGTTGGTGCTTTCTTTTAAAGGGATATAGTAACTTTGTCATAATTCATGATACAAATGAGTGATCGTTTTGCTCTTCAATTCACGACTGATCTTGCGGGACCGACACAGACCAATACGCTATACATATACACCTGGCCAGGGATGGGGATTTCTTTTCAAGGGATTTTCTTTTAAAGGGAATTAGTAACTGTCAAAATCCACATCTTACTTAAAACTCTAATGATTCTCTCATATCTTGTTGTATTCGTATTACCAATAGAATCATGTAATAGGTTTCTTTTTTCTTTCTTCGTATTTCCCTTTTGTAAAAAAGAATATTTACGATTGAATTGTTCGGATGTTTATTTATCCACTGGAAAGTAAGAACTGTGTACAGAGCCAGTGTAATGAGTTGGCGAATATCACTTTGCATTTTCGCCCCTTACTTGGCCAAATTGCAATTTGTCAATTTAACGTTAAAACTTCACACTTTACTCAGTGGACATATCAGATCCCAGCAATGCACATTTTATCAACCATTCATCACTTGTTTGCACACGTCAACAAAGGAGGAGAATGATGAAGTGGAGGATGAGGAGGGACTGTCAGAAGGAAGATGACGAGGAAGAGGAGGAGAAGAAGAAGGAGCATGGGAAGAAAAGAGAAAGGATGGGAGGAGTAGAGGAACATGGAAGAGGAGGAGGAGGAGGAGGAGGAGGAGGAGGAGGAGGAGGAGGAGGAGAAGAAGAAGAAGAAGAAGAAGGTGGCGGCGGAGAAGAAAGAGTATAAGTGTACAAGGAGAGAGTGTGAGGGATGTACTTGTTTGAATGCGCTAACGATCGTGATGATGGCGAGATGATTGAATGATAATCCTTGCCACATTGCCCCCTCTCTCTCTCCTTGACATTACAAAATACACATCACACAGTCGTAATTGTTGGCATGTGTGGGAACGTGATTCGCAGAGGCGGGCTGGCCGGATGGGCGCCGGGAATTAAGGCGGGAAGATGAGGCCGATAATGGGCGAGCGATTCGCGGCATTCCCCCGCTGGTCACCCGTTATTAAGGGCCAGAGCTGAAGCAGCCGGTGACTGACACACTTAAAGGGATCGTGTAACTTTGCTGACATGTGCACAAATAAAAAATAAAAAAAGAGTTGATACAATTTCGGTAATCTGATATGTCCACCGAGTAATGTGTGAAAATGTCAAGTTAATTGGATGTTATTTGGCCGGGAAATGAGCAAAAACGCAAAGTGATATTCACTTACTCATTTAACTTACTTTCTACTCGGCTGAAAAGGTCCCGTAGATAATTTCATATCTTCAATCGTAAATATCTTTTGAACGCAATGGAAATTTGAAAAACCGAAATCTGTCCCATGCTTTTATTGTTGATACAAATAAAACAAGGTATGAGGGAACCGCTAGAATTCCAATTGGATTTTGAGGACTTGGACAATGTCACTTTGCAGAGATGTGCACAAAATTAAGACATAAATCATTTTGTAAAATGAAGACTTGATAAAATATGTATTTCTAAACTGTTAAAACGCTGTGTAAAAAAACGCTGTGAAAATGGTTGTTAAATCTTTTCATGCAACTTTAGGTGTAGCATGATAAGTTGTATGAAGAAGGGTTGCGTGAAGCGGCCATTGTTCAAGCGTTGATGAAACGTGTTAAATCACGGGATAGTTTCGACCGCAAAATCACCGCGTCAAAACCTCTTTTGTCCCTTCGCAAACCAAGCGAACCGAGATAGCGCAGTGGATAGAAAGTGAGACTTATAAACCAAAGACCCCCGGTTCGAATCCTACCCTTGCCGCTTTTACATCTTGTTTTGTATTTTGCTATTTCAACAACGGGATTGTCAGAATTTATTCTAAACAATAGTTGTAGAACAAATTAAAACAATAGTTGTGTAAACTTTAAACAACTGTGGTTGTTGAATGTTTTCAACAACAGTTGGATGGTTCATATGTCAAACAGCGGTTGTTGAAAAATTTCAACAAGTTATTGAATTTGTTTACACAGTGTTTTAACAGTGTGTGATCTAATAATTATGTCCAATGAGAGATGTGTAAAAGTTTCGATATGATACCATTTTCTTCTTCAGGGAACGAACTACTTTATAGTTATTCTAGGTGCGTGGTCTTTAAAGATAATCTTGGCTATTTTGATATGATACCATTTTCTTCTTCAGGGAACGAACTATTTTATAGTTAGTAAATAATATATAATTCATTGCGGATATAGTATCGGAAATAATATCGCTAGTGATATTCGTTTGTCTCGCAATGTATGGTCAAACTAGGAATCTAAAAGATTGACGCGGTCCGTTGCTGACCTATCAGGAACGCACTCGCTTATGCGAGATCGTGGGTTTGGAGCCACGGTAGAGCATAAAAGCCGATTGTCTACATTAGATTTTATCATTTGACAAAGTATTGCAGCGGCATACGAAACGTCATGATCTTTTAGATTCCTAGTTTGACCAAACATTGCGAGACAAACGAATATCACTAGCGATATTATTTCCGATATGTTATAGTTATTCTAGGTGCGTGGTCTTTAAAGATAATCTTGGCTATTTTGATATGATACCATTTTCTTCTTCAGGGAACGAACTATTTCATAGTTATTCTAGGTGCGTGGTCTTTAAAGATAATCTTGGCTATTTTGATATGATACCATTTTCGTCTTCAGGGAACGAACTATTTCATAGTTATTCTAGGTGCGTGGTCTTTAAAGATAATCTTGGCTATTTTGATATGATACCATTTTCTTCTTCAGGGAACGAACTATTTTTATAGTTATTCTAGGTGCGTGGTCTGAACCTGACAAAAATTGCAAACAAAATTAGCAAGGCCGTTCGCACTTAAACACCCATTTTTGACCATCGATCATTTATCAAGATCCCGGCATAATGCATTTGTTTGAAAAGTTAATACTCGACGTTTGTGTATTTTTCTTTCATATTTGTTGCGCAGTTATCTAATGTAAGATGTCGAATGATTTATATGGTACTACTTTAATGGTTTAATGGGACTTGGCAGAATTGATTTAAATTGTAGGACGTGTGCAAGAACTCGTGATTACACTTAAGAAGTTCAAGAAAGTACATTGTACATGCCGCCGATTGCATGCGTGTGTATATGCGTATTTGTTTGTTAATAAAACATTACATTATGACATTGTATGTATTTAATAATGTATACATTAACGTTTATTTGTATTCACTTGTGTTTGTTGTGGCAGGGGGGTGGGTTAAATAAAAATAAGTAAAAGAAACCCATAACCCCCATTTAAATATGATTAAGGGCTGCGCCCCCGCCCTCATGCATTTTTTCATGAGAATCACTTGGACCCCCCCCCCCCCCCATGTGCGCCCCTCCGCAGCCTAGATAAACCATTGCTACACCATTACAACTATACTGTTTCAGTTTCAAATGTATTTATTTGTTACTGTTCGCAATGGCGTAGCTACGGGGGGACGGGGTACACGTGCCCTTCTAATAATTTGACAAACCAAATGGCAATAAAAATGTAATGGTAAACAATCTAGAAACAATAGACGAATACAGAGAGTGTGCCCCCGATAAGTCATGCCCCCTCCCCCCCCCCCCCCTCCCCCCACTTGTCAGGCCACGCTGCGCCACTGAGCGTAGAATTCCGTAAATAATTTTCAAATCAAAATAAACGAATGGAAATGAAATGAAACATGATTGATGAAAAGATGATTTGTTTACACACTTAATATACAATCGACCAATCCCGTCGGACCCTGTGTGCTTATTTTGAAATGGCCCAAGATGTGATTACCCTCAAAGCATACATAAATAAACCTGGTCAAGCGGAGTCTATTAAAGGCCTGGATCTAGTAACATTGCCCAAATCCACACAACTTATACTCTATACCTTGTTGTATTAGTAATACCAATAGAAGCATGGAACAGGTTTGGTTTATCGAATTTCCTTTTTGTTAACACGATATTTACGATTGAAGTGTTCGGATTTTTAATTATCCACTGGAAAATTATAACTGTGAACAAAGTCAGTGCAATGAGTCTGCAAATATCACTTTGCATTTTTTGCTCATTACCTGGCCATATAATATCCATTTAACGTGACATTTTCACACATTACTCAGTGGACATATCAGATCACAACAAGACACGTTTTTGTCAACCATTCATCACTTTTTGCACATGTCAACAAAGTTACTAGATCCCTTTAATAAAATAACTTTTTCAAAGATTTTACAAGGAAACTAACGACTTTCCATAATTGATATAGGTCCAACTTTGAATCTTTGTGAAACACCCCTGGGGGGCTATGGCATATATGAGGGGGTTTCTTTCACTAACCCCCCCCCCCCCCTCCCCCCCCCCCCTTACCAACGCCGCTAACCTTGTCCTGTGGTGCAACGCAAAAAAGGTCTCACTGTCTCCCTAAAACTTCATCAATTTACTGCATAAAACATTGTAACCACTCCCCTTATAAATTGCGGACACAGCAACCCAACCTTGCAATCAATATTTCCACGTCCGGACAAAAACAAACCACGGGATATCAATGGAAAATTAAATGAGACTCAACATTTTAGCTTTAACTTTGGTGTGATGAGAACATCGGGTTTAACAATTGGCGGTTAGAATATCGAATGGTAACTTTGGGCCGTAATTCGCCCGCGAATGAACCCGGCAAAGATGCAATATACATTTTGACCGTGATTTGTTTGTTTGTTTGTTTACTGCATTGATCGTCATGTTTCTAGCCAAACCTTTTGCCGTCTTATATCCGCATCTAATTAATAATACTTAATTTTCCAATATATTTACTTGTGGTTTAATTTGTGTACAGTATATGAATAAAGATAACTTCCGTTACTTCCGTTACAACCATTTAAAGATACTGTCCGCCTTTTGCACAGATCTTCAAGTTCAGAAGGTAAATACGTAAAATGTCTAATTCCCCAACTCGTGTTCGTAGTATCCTTGCGGCTCTTGAAATATTTTACTGACATTGAATATGCCTGCAAAAGGAACGCAGTATCTTTAAATGTTTTCTTTCTTTACATGAAAACTTTTTCACAACTTTATAATGTTGACTTGCAAAAGAAGGACAGTACCTTTAAAAAATTAAGAAAATGTCTCATAGAGTGACATCAGTTTTTAACTAAATGAAAATTAATCTTAAAGTGATCTAGTAACATTGTAAAAACCCACACAACTTACTTTACAACTCCAACATGGCTCACGTACCCCGTTGTATTTGAATTACCAATACAAGCATGGAGCAGGTTTCGGTTTCTCGAATTTCCCTTTCCTTAAAGAGATATTTGTGCGTGATTTTTTTTGGAACTGACATTCTCCACGGGAGAATTCAAACTGTGTACAAAGTCAGTGCAATCAGTTAGCAAATATCACTTTGCATTTTCGCTCATTACTCGGTCATATGACGCTCCTTTACCACGGAATTGTCACACATCACCCAGTGGACATATCATATTACAGAAATACAACTTTTCGTCAGTTTTTGCATGCATCAACTTTTTACTATAGATCCCTTTTAAATGAAGTTTGGGCCATACAAATAGTAGTAAACTATCTTGAAACGACGCAACAACGTTGACACACGCATCACACGATAACTACATGTATATACTTTTTAGCCCACACTCCGGCTACGAAAGCATAATTTTATCAAGTCATATTTTAATCAAATCCACCCGATTAAAATACTTAAAACTTTTTTTACTAAGAAGTATAAGTAACAACTTAATCGGTGAGATTACGGAGAGATTATACATTTAATACTTCAAAACATGTTGATATTTTTCTTATCATCGCTATAAGTTGAAGGACCTGATGGTAAATTATATGTTATGTGGGTGCGTGAGAGATAGCATGCGCGCGTGTCTGCGCATGTACGCTTGTTTGTGTCTGTGGATGTGTGTGTATATGTGTATATATGTTCGTGTGTCCGTCTGTGTGTGTGTGTCGCTCTGTCTCTTTATATCGTATGTGTGTGTATGTGCATGCGCGCGCGCGCGTGCGTGTGTGCGTGTGTGTGTGTGTGTGCACGTTTGTGCGTGCGTGTGTTTGAGTCTGCGTCATACATGACGATACATGACGGAACTTGTTGGTTCAGCGTTATCGGTGGGAACTTCGTATAAAGACTGTAAAAGTCTTTCAGACGGGAAGGGAAATATCCGATATTGATTCAAACAAAATGCGTAGATCTGTCTCGAAATAGTGCGCCTGTAGCCCATGCATGCATGTGCGATACAGTGAAAGCATAACACTATTAATAGTATTCGTTCTTGTTTAATTCATAGCAATTACAAATGCGAGGAGCTGTCTTAAAATAGTACAATATAATTGTACTGGGGGACAGCGAAAGATTCTCGTTTAATCCATAACGTTAAAACCTGCGCAGAGTCATTTAAAAATAATACACCGGTATAGAGCTTGGGGACAGCGAAAGCTTACTTTTGTTTAAAATCCATAACAATTAAAACTGCACAGCTGTTTCAAAAGAGTACACCGGTATTGTACTTGTGGGACAGCGAAAGCGTACCGGGCTCTTGTTTAAAGGGATAGTTGAGTGTTGGTATAGGCATGATAGGGGGGCACTTCACAAACTATTTTTTGTGAGATAACGAAAATCTGACTGTCAAATTTGAAAGAACATACAATTTTAATGACAGAATAAACTTTATTTGAACAAAATCGGTTCAGAAACGGCTGAAATATCCATAAACATATTTGTATTCAACAATTCTTCACCAGGGGATATTCGGACTTTTTAGAAAAAAATTTTAAAATGCTTGAAGACTACTTTCAAATCTGAATACCGGTAGGTTATTAAAAAGTTGTTGATGATATCTCTATTGAATCATTATTTTAACAAAATATTAAATGCACAATTTTGTATGAAAAATGGCTAAAACCAATTTGTTGTTTAGAGAGCGCCCTCTTGAGTTGTAATGGCTCTTTTTGAATGATAATAGGGGTTTTACTGAGTCGTTTGTAATTGTGTATACTTTTCGAGCATGGTGAATTTATAACTATTATTTTGTATCGTAATGGTGCAGGTTTTGGTGACTAAAGTTAAGTTTGACCAATACCCAACTATCCCTTTAATCCATAACAATTTAAACCTGCGCAGAGCTGTCTCAAAATACACCGGAGTACTTGGGGGCAACGAAAGCTACTTTCAGATAGGTTCTTGTTTTAATCCAAAACGATTAAAAATGAGCAGAGCTGTCTCAAAATAGTACACCGGTTTATAAAGGAATAGGGGGGGGGGGGGGGGGGGCAGCGAAATCTTACTCTAAAAGGGGTAGTTGCGTTTTTGCTCGGAGGGCGTATCACAATCCCTTTTTTTGGTGAGGTTATGAAAAACTAGGCATAAACAACTATTTTAATGACAGAATCAACTTTGTTTGATAAATCTCGGTTCAGAAACGGCTGCAATATCCATAAATATATCTTACTGGAATAAATTGTTGAGGACCAACTTGTATTCAATGATTTATGAGAATATTTAAAAATCCTACAGATTTCTGAAAATGTACCAAAATGGTTTTACAAATTGTTTTTGATGATCTCTGTATTGAATTATTATTATTGTTTTTGTTTTACCAAACATCACATGCACATAATTATTTTGATTTAAAATGGTTGAAACTCGAGCGGTCTGGAGGGCACCATCTTGTGTTAACGGCTGCTTTTTTAATGAAAACGGCCCTGGAATAATAACTGTTATTTTTTATTATAAAATGGGTAGAAGAATCCTTGCATTCTGATTAGTCAATTAGCGTGTAAAAGTTTGTACTGATGCATTTTACTTATGCATTTTACTGATGCATGGCTCACTTTAGTTTGATTTTCGCATTTTTGCGCACATTTTATAAAACAAATGCTGCACAGGCATATTTCGTGGATCGGTAAGAATTGTCTGCACTCTTTTAACTTTGGAAATGGTCTAAAACCCACTTGCTGCGCTCATGGGTTTAAACCATTCCAAAGTTAAACTCGTGCATCCAATTTTTACCGATCCACTCAAGCCTGTGCATCTTTTGTAAACTCGTCGACTAGTGCCTGATGATTGCCCAAATGACTCCAAGTTCCTGTAAAAAGCTCGATCTTCTCGCTATTCGACTATAGAACTTACACTCTCACTCAAAACGCACATTAGTTTCCCATTATCCCCAAATATTGATCGTACCAAAACAGTTAGAAAAATGTTAAATTTCAGATTTTTAGCTAATCATGTTAAAGTGGAAACCCATGTAGTAGACATTCTGAATAAAAACAAATCGACCGTTATGAACCGCCGTTGAAAATGAATTGAATGAAGTCGATCATGAACAATAATTGAAAAGGATGATTAAAGAGCTTAGTTCCAAAAGGCGCTAAATCCACTCTCCATACAAATTGAGTTAACGATATCATAACATTATATGCTACGTAGCTATCTATAAAAATCAACATTTCGGGACAATTTACACAATCTAAATCAAAATATTGAACGTTCCACTTTCCTATTCTCATAGGCATGTGTACAAAGTTGGGCAAAGAAACCGGCTTTTCTCGAAAGTTGCAAAAGTGGGTTTAGAGCCTTTTAGAACTAAAGCTCTTCAAATGTTGTTTGTTCTATTACTACATTTAGGAATCTTGTGAGCTATTTAGAACTTTGGTTAAAATATCATGTGAAAAGTCAATATTCACATACGCATGCATAATAATGCTCCGAGCGTTTTGAGACTTCGGTGATAAAGCGCTATTTTGGACACTTTATTATCATATACAAAATATAAAAACTACAGTTTTATTTTTAAGAATAAAATACTTGCAGGTGAAATATTGGAAGACGCAACATGACAAGTTGCTCATGAATGACGTCATAATCAGAGGCAGTTTTTGAAAGAAATATTTAAATTGTTGTCATGTCGGAGAAGAATTTTTGTCATGCTTTTTAGTGGACCCCTCTTGTTTCCAATATGTATACATGTATCTCTATTTTGTGTAAATTGTTATAATTCATTTGTAATATTTTGTTGGAAGCAAGAATACATTGAAATTGAAATTGAAATCGAAGTTCAAAATGGTCTTGACGATTTTATTTCGTGACTATGGTTTGCTGTAGCTGCTCAACTTTCACTGACGCAGTCATTTTTTTTTTTTTACAATCGATTATCCTTCAATGAATATAAAAGGACATTGTGAACATTACTGATTACCTATTTATTTACAATTTTGATTATTATTTTTAATAATATATCAATACAAAAAAGCTTGTAACAACTGTGTTATATCATGACCGTATAGGACTTTCACTGACGCAGTCATTTTTTCAATGAATATAAAAGGACAGTACTGATTACCTATTTATTTACAATTTTGATTATTATTTTGAATAATATATACAAAAAAATGCTTGTAACAACTGTGTTATATCATGACCGTATAGGACTAAGTTTTACCAAGAGAGTGGACAATGCATTTGATATCTGCTATCGACTCAAGCATTCATGCTTATGATAGTTTGTCCCTGCATTTATTTTGATTATTTGCATTACATTCAACTGATTTAAATTCTGAATTATATGTATTTTCTTCTTATATTAATTGTCACATTTTATGTTAATCAATTATATTATATACTTGTATTGTTATTTGAATATGTTGATTTTGATTTTTCTTTAATAAATGCAGAAAAACATCTGCTAAAATATAAACCGAACACAAAAAAGTAACTACGCCCCTAAAAAAATTCTCATAATTTCATAACCAAGACTCGTTTCAAGATTTCGTCTTGCCAAGATATCCCTTTGGTAGTTAGGAAAACAATGTGTAAAAATAAGAGGTAACCATTAATCCATGGTTGAGTGAGGAAACACTTAAGAGAAAATTGTCATATTTCAAAATTCGCAATAGTATTAATAATAATAATAATAATACAGGTTACTTATAATAGCGCTATTCACAACGTATCATAGCGCTTACAAATATAACAATTACAACATAACACAATTACACGAGTCTTACAAACTTCAACAAATCAAGGAAAGAGGAAGGATTTTAGATGCTTTTTAAAGGTAAGTACATGCGGCATTTGTCTAATGTATTGTGGTAGAGCATTCCATGATACGGAAGCTGCGATAACGAATCTTTATCAACAAAGTGAGATCTTGGAACGACAAGTTTGGAAGTGTCAGTGACGGAACGAAGATTACGAGTAGATTGATACAAAGTAATAATATTATTCAAATAGGAAGGTGATATATCATCATTACAGTTTATTGAGTATTGAAAAATTAAAAAATGCATTGTTTTACAATTGCAATTAAAGCATTTTACCACATGTCCCATTACAAAATGAATGGAATATCAAACAGCAATGTTTCATAAACCCATATCAATGCATTCAGCCACATGTGCTGTTTCACAACAATGTACAGGCACGCGCTATGTCTTGTGACTTTCTTGGATTGGGCCATTTTGCCTTTAATCTGTGCTCATTCAGCCATAAAGTAATGAATATCTCTGATTTTCACACAACATGTACGTAACAACTGTGTCAATATTGTGGTCCGATTCCAATTTGGAACAATTATCGGTTATGAAATTATGAGCAGTTGTTTAGGGGGGTAGTTACTTTTTGTATTCGGTTTAGAATGAAAAATCTTATTAATTCATTTTCTCTTCACTTTCCTGGACAATCGTTGAATGAGTGTTTACAAAAAAGCATTGTTACACAGAAAAATATGACTACCTACACATTATTTTAATATATGCGGCTTATTTTTATGTCAGTTGAAATTGTTTTGTATAAACCCTTTCCACTTGAGATACTGAAAATCCCCATGGACTTTGACACTTTGTACATAATTATGAAGAGCTTTCAACCAAAAGGCGCTAAATCCACTTTTTCAACTTCCGAGGAAAACTAGTTTCTTTGTCCCACTTTGTACACGTGCCTATGGGAATACGAAAAATTTTATGGAAAATTGTTATGGAAAGTGGATTTAGCGCCTTTTGGAGTGAGCTCTTTATATAGTCCAGCCGATTTTCTATGACAATGGGTTAAAGCCGACTAGCAGTATTGGGAAACGCCCTACACAAAAAAAATGAAATATACGATTTTATCGCCAACTATATGGGAAATTATTATTTTTTTTTTTTTTACTAACATGTGATTATAAATAATTGGGCCAAAACACCGCCTATTAATTGAGACATTTGCAATTTAGACAACAAACCATAGGTGCTCGATTGGAATCGCCGACGTATATGCTGCATGCAAAAGCTATGCAAGTGCACGTACGCATGGCATGCAGACTTGTCGACCATGTACCCACAGTTACCCAGCCCGACCGAGAGGGGCGATCGGACGGTGAATTTAGGCCCAATTTGCAGCGGCGTGCATGGAAGTTTCAACTGATATTGCCGTATTTAACGAACATAGGGTTCGGATTTACCACACATAATACAAAATAATATTTTGAACAATATTGAATAATTAGTTTGGCCAATGTGTATAGATACTTTCGGTAACTTTCCCAAAACTGTTATTTGGCTTCAAGGGCGCACCTGTAAAGAAGTTTTTTTCAACTCGGGTTGTGCCTACCCTGTGTTTCTATTGAAAGAAGGCATGGCTAAATGATAATAAGTATAGTACAAATATGACTTTATCGTGTCAAATGGTACATTAAAATGAACTTTTCGTTATCATAAGTATGGTCTTACCTTTTTGATATAACAACACTATAAAGTCACACGTGCAAAGTCAGAAATTCCGGACGCCTGAACACGGTGAAGAAGACGCACAAAAAGTTCCGCAATCCACAATGAGTTTTCCGCTGGATGAATAAATGAAACATTGAGAGAAACAAATAATATGAACAGGTATATTTCAGGAATCGGTATATCACGTTGTATACTAATTTCTTCCACTAACGTCAACGTCAATGTATAACGGAGCGACGACGCTGAATGAAGACTGAAGCAATCGACTCTCCGGCGAATGTTGACTAAAGTTGGCGGTGGCCCGCGGCTGAAATGAATATAAACTAGAATTGATATGATAGCGACATGACTTCGTAATTCGGTCGTTCGTTCGTTCGAGACGTCTGCGTCTGATAATTTCTTCTACCAACTTCAGAACACGGTATACTACAAACTGTGGTGTGTACGTCAGTTGTGAAACAAGACTGCAGTTTGGGTGACTGCACGGTAATTAAAAACGTCGACGGTAAGTGAAGACCGAAGTTGGCAGAGCTGCGCGGCGGGCGGGAAGCTGCGATGATAAATGAAATTGATATGATAGTGATAGGGCTCCGTTTGGAGGTGGTGTTGCTCTGCGCGCCCGCTCGGTTTAACGGCAGCTCGCTCACTGGCTTGGCAAACAGTCGCCACGGGGTGCCGCATCCATCGCAATGACAAACCCCCATACCGCAAGTTCCTTTTACCCCCTCTCTGGTATGTGTGTCTCTTTCCTTCTTACTCCCTCTCAATTTCTCTCTCTCTTCTTTACACACCGCCTTGGTACCTTTCCACTTTATATCACCATTGTTCTTATGATATAATTGAATATTCTTATCTCTCTGTATATATTTATTTTAATTTCTTACTTCTCTCGATCTTCTTTTGAACTCTCTTCTTTTTACAGCGCCTTCATACATTTCCACTTCATATCATCATTGTTCTTATGATATAATTGAATATTCTTATCTCTCTGTATATATTTATTTCAATTTCTTACTTCTCTCTATCTTCTTTTGAACTCTCTTCTTTTTACAGCGCCTTGATACCTTTCCACTTTGTATCATCATTGTTCTTCTTGTCATTATTATTGAATATTCTGATCTCTCTGTATTCTCTCTATCTTCTTTTCACAATCTTTTCCTTTTAAACTGTCTTTATATTATATTTGTGTCATCTCTCTTTATTTTCCTTATCACTACCCTCTTTATCTTTGCCCCCCCCCCCTTCCATACCATTTTATCGATCCTTTCTCCGAGTGGTATACAAATAATACACGGTCTAGAGTGCGTTGTGTAAATGCATTGCACGCGAGGGCTATGTGCGTTGTGCACGAGGCGTAAGCCGAGTGCACAATGCACAGCTAACATAGCCCGAGAGTGCGATGAATTTACATGACGCACAATAATAAGACCGTAGTATTATTTGTTTTATAAAACGAGCTCAACCACGGATTGTTTTATTGTGCTGTATTATTGAAAACAGACTTGCCAAAATTAGTAACCCAGACTAGATCTACTCTCTAGAGTGTGAATTTATTAGGAATTTACAAAAATCATCAACACTTACTGCACTCGCTTCACTGAATTTGACTCTGCAGATCAAATGCAGTTGATGGGATATTGCCGAAGATTTTCCCATAAAAGTGATGATTATCAAAGAATTGTATGCATTTGCATTCCAAAACTGACCAATATCAAACCACATACCATATAATTTACGAAACTGCTACGATATATATACTACAGAACAGATAATTTACAAAACGAAGCATTTTACATTTTTTTTTCTCACTTTCGCAAGTTTGTCTTCGTAGAACTATGTAAACAAGCATTGTGACGTCACGGGGTTGCACACCTTCGGCACGATGGTTGCGCGGTATCGGCACGGTGGTTGCGCGGTATCGGCACGGTGGTGCAGTTGGTGAAAAGTAATCAATGCCCACGTGATCGGTATTATCCAATCACGTTACTGAATTTACCGGAGCCGTTTTATAATATTTGTCAAACTCTTTTCTCTCTTCATAGCCACACATACTAATTATACAACATAATTACACTATACACCCCCTCTATAATTATAGTTACTTCAATCTTCCTTTCGCCCACTTTCTTTCTCTCTCTCTCACTCTCTCTCTCTCCCTCTCTATCCCATGGAAATAATGGGCATAACATTTCTTATTACATTTATCACGTACACATCCCACATGTTGTATGTTTTATATATATATATATATATACATTTATCAGACAATTCCAATCATTTTTTTTCTACACCCATTTACCCAAAATATACGTTCAAAAATAAACGTGGGAAGATTAACGATCGAACCGACTTATCGAATGACTTATAGAATAATAAAACTAATAGAAAGATGCGTTGACGATAATACTCTTGGCGTGAAACGGAGACGTGAAAACCTATACTCCAATTATAGAATAGCTTTGCGTTGATCATTTTTCTTAAATGTTGAACAGAGTTGTTTTTTTTACGGCAAAAAATTATAATTTGAAATACCAAAAAAACAATCGCAATCGTTGTAATTTTGTTTAATGTGATGTATTCTCCACTTCTACACGTGTTGTTCCGTTTCACTTACTATAAAAGGAATCCCATGATTGCTAGTAATACACAACACACTCAGTTTTCATTCGCGATGCGTGGGTGTGGGGAATTTTATAAGATATTTGAATTGAATTACAATGTTTTTTTATTTAGCATATCTATATCAGCATTAAAAAAAATGAATTGCACATGTTGTATCACAAAAAAAAATAATTATAAAGTGACACTAGTACAGTTCAAAAATAGATATGATTATTTAAAAGACATACACTCATGTTAAACCACTAATATTAAGCAGTAAATACTTTTTAATATCATGTAAAGTATCATGAAAGTTAAGACAGTTCTACCAAAATTTCAAGTTAAATGGACGTTATAGATATATGGCCGATTAATGAGCAAAAATGCAAAGTGCTATTCACTTTCTCATTGTAATAGCTTTGTACACGGTTACGACTATCCAGTGGATATTTACATCTGAACACTTCAATCGAAAATATCTTTTTAACGAAAGAGCAATTTGAATAACCGAAACTTGTCCCAAGTTTCTATTGTTTATACGAAAATAACAAAGTATAAGGGAACCGCAAGAATTCCAATTTGATTTTGAGGATTTGGACAACGTTACTTACTAGATCCCTTTAAAACAAAACGACAAGTGGAGTTCCTAGTTTTCTGCTCAGAACTCCCGATACGATTTTGATCGTGGGAGCGTGCTTTTCTAAATATCATTGGCGGCTGATTTTTAAAAAAAAATTCTTGTAATATAGTTTATATTAAACCAGAAATGCGGAGCTTATCATTAACGACCCTGGGACGGATGCGGGAAATTCGATATTTTGGGGCGTATTTACCACGCAGTTCGCGGGAGGATGAACAAGGGCTGTATCAGTGGAGAGTAGCGTGGTCAGACTGACAGGGGGGGGGGGGGGGGGGAGGCACCCGAATCATTTGGGAGCAAATTATATAATTATATGACTCGAAGGAGCGCGGGGAATGTGATATTCAGGGGGGGGGGCTTATTTCGCATGCATTTCGCGGAAGAAGGAATATGGGCTGTTCTTTATACTAGGATATTGGTAACCGCTTACGTAAGTTTAAAGGGCGGAGATAAATAGCTTCAATCGAGTCTGGGGTGGTTGCGGGGACTTCGATATTCAGAGGCGTATTTCCCACGCGGTTCGCGGGAGAAGGACTATGGGCTGCTCTTCAACATTGTATTTATACTAAGGATATTGGTAAAGTAAGTTTAAAGGGCGGAGATAAATATAACTTCATTCGACCCAGGCCTGGGATGGGTACGGGGACTTTGATATTCGGGGGCGTTTTTCCCACGCGTTTGGCTTACTCTCCCACGATGCAACTTTTTTGTTGCAATTCGAGAGATCGGAAGTTGCATCTTATGTCATGTCGTGAAACATCATAGGCTTCCTCATGGGAGACCGGCTTGATACTACGACACAGATAGGAGGGCTCTAAAAATGCAACAACAAAAAAACTGGGTCGCGCCATATGGAACTTGCTCGAAGATTTAGGTTGTCTGACAAGATAACAAAAAAGGGAAACCCCACAAAAATCAAAGTTAAAAGAAAAGCCCGCTCTTTGGAATAGTAAGAAGTTGATACAAGTCGGCAATGGGATGTGTTTACGCCGCCAGAGCAAAAAATGCGAAATCAATATTAGGACACTTCAGGTGGAAAAACATGGCGGTTAAAACCCAACGCTGAGGGGGAGATTGGAACCTTTTAAGCCACGTTAATAAAAAATAAAAAATAGTTAGCTTTAACATGTACGTATAATGTGCTTGCGTTTGTTTTGCGTGCGTATATTATGTAAAATACATGTACCACGATAACATGTTTCACTTAAAAACAATGTCCACTGGCAAATAAGTAAATTAAGTCAAGTAAATGATAACTGGCGTAGCTAACGGGGGTGGGGATAGGGGGGGGGGTGCTATATGGGTGCGCGTGTTTGCCTCAATAACTTGACAAAACAACACACACAATATAATGGTAGACATTCTAAACAAACGGATAAAGAAAAACATAGAGTATGTATGCTTCCCAATATTTCACGCATAATACCCCTTCCCCAAATCGGTCGGACCGCGCTACGCCACTGTAATTGATACCAAAATGTCTTAGAAAATACAGCTCTTTGTGATAACTCATTAGGTTACCTATACAAATGAGTGGACCTGTCTATAAAGACCACCTGTTCACACAGACCAGGCAGCTTGATTCTTAAAGAAGGGGTTGCATACATGTATATGAATCCGTCTGTAACGGCCATCTGCCTATAATATCATTATGGACCTAATTGTCTGTATACATCTTGACTGATCTTTATAGACATGTTTGGCTGTATTGCGATCTAGGGTAGATGTAAATGTATTATATATATATAGTACAGTCAAACCTGTCTGAGTGGCCACCTGTCTACAGCAGCCAACCTGCCTAAAGTGGCCATCAATATTGATCCCTGTTGGGTAAAACCGTGGTATGGAACCTGTCTATAGTGGTCACCTGTCTACAGTAGTCACTATTCGTGTTTTATTTGGGTGGCCACTATACACAGGTTTGACTGTAGATAATCATACTGTTTCAATTTCAAAATTGCGTTTAATATCATAATTCTGATTGATAATCAACTCGGGACGCGTTAAGCCCGGCGCACACAGAGCCGACTCGACCCGATCCGACTGGTTTTCAGTCAGGCTAGAGTCAGTTTCGCTCAGTCGGAGCCGATCCAACATGTTGAATCGGCCTCGAATGACCTCCGACTGGCACTTGACAGGAAAAACTGGAGTCCTGGGGCAGCGCATACTGAGTTAATCAGGCTGAAAACCAGTCGGATCGGGTCGAATCGGCTCTGTCTGCGCCGGGCCTTAGATTATTACCCCTCTCATCAGACACACACACTCACAATCAATCCGTACGTGAAGTGCACGTTTTACTCCCTTGGGAGCAATGCATTAGGGCGGCCATGATGCGCACTCAATGGTTTAATACCATTGTACCATTGTTGAGTCAGACCCGATCAGTCGGATCCGATTCAACATGTTGAATCGGCCCCGACTCGCTTCCAACTGGCTCCGGACTGGCAAAATAGGAGTCGTGAGGCGACGCAACACACAGAAACCGCGTTCCGACTGAAACCCAACCGGATCATGTCGAGTCGGCTTTGCTCTATGTGCGTGTGCGGATCCAATTCATCATGTTGAATCGGCCCCGACTTGCTTCCAACTGGCTCCTGACTGGCAAAATAGGAGTCGTGAGGCGACGCAGCACACTGAACTGCGTTCCGACTGAAACCCAACCGGATCGGGTCGAGTCGGCTCTACTCTATGTGCGTGTGCGGATCCGATTCAACATGTTGAATCGGCCCCGACTCGCTTTCAACTGGCTCCGGACTGGTAAAATCGGAGTCGTGAGGCGACGCAGCACACTGAACCGCGTTCCGACTGAAACCCAACTGGATGGTTAGAGTCGGCTCAACTCTATGTGCGTGTGGCTTTATAATGGTTTGCAATCAGTATCATATTATGTGGGGATTATTAACGCATTTCTTCGTTGCCGTTGGCTCCATGTTTGTATTTAATATCGGAACATAATTATTGAATCTATCAATCGTCTCTTGACAATCGAGACAATTGTATAATGCAAAGAGTTTCCCGACTTGACTTTACAATCAGCTCTTGAACCTTTTCTTTAATGAGATACAGATCAATCAGATAAACATGCATGTTGTCATTTTCGGTCATTGTATAGTATGGATTTTCTGCATTAAGTTATTTCATGTTTTGATTTTGCCATCTAACATTTTCTTATACTGTTTAAACAATTTTGAATCATTAGTTGGGCCAATGTACATGCATGTTTTAACGAACTTTCCAAAGCTGCTGTAAGATTTAAGGGATCTAGTAACTGTGACATATGCAAAAAGTGATGAGTGGTTGATGCAATGTATATTGTTGTAATCTGATATGTCCACTGGGTATTGTGTGAAAATGTTAAGCTAAATGGACGTTATATGGCCGAGTAATGAGCAAAAATGCAAAGTGATATTCACTAACTCATTGCACTGACTTTGTACACGGTTTCAACGATCCAGTGCATAATTTAACATCTGAACACTTCAATCGTAAATATATTTTAAACGGAAGGGAAATTTGAAAAACCGAAACCTGTCCCATGCTTTTCTTGTTGATACAAACACAACAAGGTATGAGAGAACCGCTAGAATTCCAATTGGATTTTGAGGATTTGGACAATGTTACTAAGTCCCTGAAACAAATTTCCGGTATGGAACGATATGGGATTACTCTTCATATGGTCTACGATCATGTTAATAGAAGTAGCGTCTGGTCGAAAATGATGGCCCTTTAATCCTTTACGGTAGTGGCGAGGCGTGGTCGGACTGATATTTTGTTTGGAGGGCACACATAAATACATTAATTTATGTAATTATTATTTAATTATTTATTTATTTATTTATTTATTTATTTATTTATTTATTTATTATGATTTATTTATTTATTAATTTATTTAATTTTTTATTTATTTATTAACTTATTATTATTCATTTAATTATTTATTTATTTTTGTATTTATTTATTTATTTATTCTTTTTTTTTTTTTTTTTTTTTGGGGGGGGGGGGGGGGGGGGTTAACACATGCCGCCGTGTAAGGAGCGCATCCTGAATTTGAATCCAGCTGGATGTACCCGTTCATATACCATTTTGAGTGCTTTTGGAGAGATGCTAAAACAGCTGACTTAAACCCGATGCTGTTGCACATTATCATCAGTGGTGACGCGCAGGGGAGAGGGGCGAGGCGGACGGGGGCATTGTGCCCCCAAAGATTAGACAAAAACATAAGGGTTATACAATCAGCTGCAGCACCCCTTCTATACGCGCTGTATTCTTGAACCAGTCATTTCTGACATTGAGGCGCGAGGATTTGTCAAGGCTAGGGTTAGATTGAATCTGTTTATTATTTGTATTCATTTTTTTTTTTTTTTTCGGGGGGGGGGGGGGGGTGGGGGCGTGCAGCTGCAAGTTACGTCAGTCTCTTTCGTGCACCCTTTTGTAGCGATGCCGCTGATTGAAACTAACTGTTGCCCTCATCAAAACCCATAAATCGATAAGCTAATATGATATTTCCTCGATGATATTGATGTAGATATGCGCTTAAGCTCCACGTTGGTGTGTGTATGTGTGTGCGTGTGTGTGTGTGTGGGGGGGGGGGGGGTGATATGGGGGTAGGCTTCTGACGTAAAAACTATATAATTATATAGGGCGCCCCAGCCTCTGTTACACAGATGCCACTGGTTAAGCCTAACTGTTGCGTCCATCAATTCCGATAAACCGATAAGCTCATGATTAAGGATGCCATGATGGGTGTAGAGGATGTTAAAAGTTGGATTCGTAAATCTGACGCTCTGTGTCGTCTTGCGATTGCCTTGCTCACCGTGCGAAACACACACTGGCTTAGCCGTATGCATTGTAAACAAACTATACCAGTTACGAATGATGGAACCGCGGTGAAGCATTTCGAACAGCGCCCGCTTCATGCCCACGCAAGGCCATCTTTAAAGGTAGTTCGGATTCGTAAATCAGACGCGCGCGCGCGCGCGGTGCCATCTTGCGCACGCCTTGCATGCACACGTGCGAACAGACACCGACTTCGCGCTAAATGCGAGCGTGCATGTGTTGTACACGCGTCGGTCCGTAGTAAATGAACAAAATCGCTCGTGCGCGCGGAAAATGAAAACTAATACGAGGATAGCACAGGAAGTGGGCTACCTCTGTCTGACGGGGTGCCGCTGATTTAGCCGATAACTGCTGTTCTCATTATCCCCATCATCCGATAAGCTAATTACAATGCGGTAACACGATGTCGGTCCTTCTTATCAGCGTATTTCATCTTAAAGATCGTATGTCGGGGAACGCTCAGTGACACTGTTTAATGTATATTTAGAATCGGTTAAAATTACATTTTTGCCCTGACGAAGATTATGAAAGGATTGAAAGATAGGTTCTAGCTTACTGACTCTCATCTTATTACAGTGGCGATTTATTTTTTAGAAAATAAGCAGTTATATAGTCGACCGCAGTATTTCTCTTCAAATGTACATTTAGTGGTTGTAACCTGAAGTACAACATAATATAGGTTAAGTATCAGTGGTGGTATGTATATAAATAACTAGTGGCCAGGCGCCACTCCGCGTCGCCGTGCGTGCGCGCATAGGATCCTATGTACTGTAACAATAATCGTTTGCGCTATGAGTCTCTACGATGAGCGTATTATCGCACACATAAACGTCGCTAACAGTGCGTATAAACTGAATATGCGTGCTTGACCCATGGAACAGTTTTCCTGTGATCGGGATTTAGAGCGCAATATGGAATTAGACGACACCGAGATTGGAAATATATATAGGTGTGAACATGTTTATATAGGTCGGAGTCAAATCCCAATCTAACTCAATCTCATAATTATTCGGTATCTTGTCGGAGACCGTTAACGAAGCAAAACAATGGGTACGCCCACATCTACAGTGTAAATGGTCATACTAGTTTAAGACACCATGCATACATACAATTTCTTTGGAGCACAGACTTATTACTTTTGACTTTGCGTCCCAAGGGATTTGAACAGACCACCAGACAGAATGATGCTTGAGGCCTTGTGGCTGCCTCTTTTCGCGTGTTAGTCGTATTCGCCAGTTGTTGCATGCATGTCATGTATTTAGTTAAGGGCCTTGTCAAAAGGGTACGTGTAAGGCGCGGTAAGGACACTGAATTTCGACGTCGGGTCCCAAAGAATCCAACAAAGCACGATACAGAATGTTGCGAAATGTCCCTGTGGCCGCTGCATGTGCGTTAGTCTTGTTCGCCAGTCTTTCCTGCCCATTATTCGTCAACAAGCTACTTATACGGTGCGGTAAGGACATCGACTTTTGACCTTGGGTTTCCACATGTGGTTGTTGGCAACATCTATAACATAATATTATAAGATATTCGCCGTGAATGTAATGTGATATTCACGGAACGAGCATAACGCGTCTGTAGAACATAATCGAATCAGCACGGTACACGAATCACCATGGATATAATGGCGATCCCTCCTTCCAAAAGTTCCCTTCCCTTATTCTACATACTGTTCTTCTTTTAACCCTCCGAGAGCCGAGTCGGCATCAGAATACCCTTAAGCCCTCTGCAGACCGAGCCGACTCGACCCGATTTGTCTGGTTTTCATTCCGATCGGCTCAGTTTTCAGTGCCTCGCGACACACATTTTGCCCGTCGAGAGACAGTCGGATGCCAGGTGGGGCCGATTCAACATGATGAATCGGCTCCGACCGACCGGGCCTAACTCTAGCCTGTTTGAAACCAGTCGGATCGGGTCGAGTCGTCTCTGTCTGCAGAGGGCTTAAGAAATAGATATATTATTGTTATGTTTCTAAACACACGCGATAAGATAATTAATTGTATAGAGACACCCAGAATCACCAAGCTGAACTCGCTGCCTATATTAATCACGCATGTATTTGTTTGTATGCATGTGTATGCGTGTGTATGTCTGTGTGTGTTTGCGTATGCGCGTGTGTGTGCGCGCGTGTGTGCATTTGTATGTATGTGTGTGCGTTTGTATGTATGTATGTGTGTGTGTAGTCTGTGTACACTTGTGTTTATATATCTATACATGTATATATATGTATATATATGTGTGTGTGTGTGTATGTGTGTATGTGTGTGCGTTTGTGTGTATGTATGTGTGTGTGTGTGCGTGTGTTTGTGTGTGTAAGTGTGAGAGGAGGGGGCTTATAAAGCTATACGTCTTGTACGTGTAAACCTGTCTAAAGCACTGGGACAAGTGGATTCTTAAAATTGTAGTCAGTACTCAGATGGTTACTTATTTTTAATTGAAACATCCATGATGTGGACATGCTTGTTATCTGCCGCCAATGTAAGATGCAGTATACAGCATGAAATATTAACTATAGCTATTTTCCGAGTCGAAGGAAATACGAAATTATACAAAATTTGCAGTTATGGAAAATTTATGTTTTTCTTATATTATGTTATAAGATAAAAGCGTCTACCAACCTCAATTTAATTATGGCAAGCTTCGTACTTCCACAGCTATAACAAGAACATTCGAAAGAAAGCTCTGGGTATATTTAAATGATTTGAAAAAAGTAACTATGTTGTTATCATCCGACAAATGAGCAAAATAAAACAAAACACAACTTGCAAAAGCACAAACGCAATGGTATATCCCACCCAAAACTAATTGGAGTCGCCTCAAATTCAAATTCGTTTTATTTCTTTTTTCTCAGAACATAATATAACAAAATATTGATTTACAATTCAGTACATAATATAACGAAAATATTGATTTACAATTCAATACATAATATAATGAAACAAAATGAGCTTATACAGCAATATAATATATTATACAATAACGTAATCGTAATAGCAAACAAAATAAACAATCCTTTTTCTTCTTTTTCTTTTTTTATATCATGGACTGAAAAAAATGGAGGGATCCACTGAAAAGCATTGCTTGTAAATTGTGGATCCCTCAAAAAAAAATAATCAAGCACAACTGGCAATTACAATAATACATATAGAAAAGAAAGCAAAAATGACATACACAAATGAGGTGCAAGCTCATTAAAAAAGTAGTTTTAGAAAAATTCTGTTATGGAAGCCTACGAAGAATCATAACATAGAATACATAAATAGGAATAAGAGTGAAGAAAAGCAAAGAAGACAAATAAGGACAAATAGGACAAATGGGACCTCGTCAACTCTACTTAGAATTGTTTGTTTGATTTATGGGGGGAGGGGGGGGGGGGGGGGGGGAGGGGCACAGGAGGGGTGGTCATTCTTGTTTGATATATACCAATGGCATATCCCTACAGGAAAGAACGGGGAAAGAACACAATCTGCCACAGTGTGAACACAGTGTGATTCACAGTGTGGACCACTGTGTAGACTGTACACTGTTACTTTGGAGCGTTTTATCAGTGAGAACACTCATCAAAATGTGAACACACTGTGAACACACTGTGAACACACTGTGAACACACTGTGAACACACTGTGATCACACTGTGAACACACTGTGAACACACTGTGAACACACTGTGAACACACTGTGATCACACTGTGAACACACTGTGATCACACTGCGAACACAATATGAGCTTACTGTCATCACAGTGTGAAATTGCCTGCGTTCACAGTGTGTAAAATGGATTGCTCACACTGTGTACCACAGTGGTTTCACAGTGTGATGAGTGTACAATTTGGTCAAAGTGTGGTCAACGGTGTGTAACACAGTGTGTCTTTCCGGCAGGGATACATCATGGCAACAACAGAACGTCTTCTTTCCACATATTTGTTTTATTTTATTTAAATAAAAACCGGAAATATCCGTTGATGAGACTATATTATGTTTTATTATCCAAATAAAAAGTACAATCAATATAACAATCAAATGCGAATGTGTAACATAGATATTAAAGGGATCTAGTAACTTTGTTGAGATGTGCAAAAACTGATGAATGGTTGATGCAATGTATACTGTTGTTATCTCATATGTCCTCAGGGTATTGTGTGAAAATTTCAGGTCAAATGGACAATGTATATGGCCAAGTAATGAGCGAAAATGCAAAGTGATATTGGGTGATATTTACCAACTCACTGCATTCACTTTGTACAGGGATGAAAATCTCGCCCGGAGATTTTCTTATCTAAATACTTCAATCATACATATCTTTGTAATGAAAGGGAAATTTGAAAAACCGAAAGCTGTCCCATGATTTTATTGTTAATACGAATACAACAAGGTATAAAGGAACCGCTAGAATTACAATTTTATTTTGAGGATTTGGACAATGTTACTAAGTCCCTTTAAAAGGATAAATGGGACCAGGAAATAGCATTAAATGCTAATCGTGTCTGGTACCATTAACACACATAAGTAGCACAACAATGAGAATATAATGAATAATTATGAATAACTGTTGAATACATACTTAAGCTATACAAGCTATACTACATCTAGGCTAAAATATGTTCTGTGATTAAATACAAAGCTTTGGTATTTTACACTAAATAAAAAGATAAAGGATTATATAACATAATATTTACAAAAAGGCAAGAACGTCGTTTAAAAGTTCAAAACAATTATTCTATTAACATTTGTGATATTAGAGTTCTACGAAAGCAAGACA
>JBAMJV010002317.1:5000-163681 GCA_037951105.1 Echinarachnius parma | reverse complement strand
ACCAGAATGCACAATTTCAAGTCCAAAAATGCAAAATCTCTCTAGCGTAGGAGGGGGACACACCCTCCCCCCCCCCCCCCCCGCATAGTCACTTCGCTCCCACAGTGGCGGATCTACGGGGGGGGGGGGGAGGAGGGGTTAGGGGGTTTAACCCCCCCCCCCTTGGGCTGCCAAAAAACGCAAACAAAAATTGGCCACTTCGCGGCTTGGGCTACCAAACAACGCTCAAAACGTCAAAATTTTTCGCCGCTTCGCGGCTAGGGCTGCCAAAAAACTCCAAAAACGCCCACATTTTTTTCGCCGCTTCGCGGCACTCGGCATCGTCATTGGGTCAACCCCCCCCCCTTTGGCAAAAAGATAGATCCGCCCCTATCCCACAATCATCTTAACATCTACCCCCCCCCCCCCCCCCCCCACTAAGACGACTTGGTCTCGAAAAATTGGTCTTGGTCCGGTGAACGGCAAATCATCCCCCCCAGGTGTAAGAACCTGTCTACGCCACTGCCTATTATAGATCTGTTATAATGTACTGTATTTTAATGATTGGATGCCGAACTTGACGAACTGCTGTCCAAATTTGTAATAATACACTGTTACCCTAACAATAACTTGTATATTATATTATAAACATACAAGCAGAGAATCCACTATAATTAACCATTTTATTTTCCTGTAGAAAAACACTATTATGATAATAGTGTTTTTCTACAGGAAAATAAAAATAATGAGTCACAAAAACACAACATTTAATATACCTCACTCAAAGATCTGGTGACGGGTAAATTGCTAGTAACATTTAAAGTAAAACTATGCAATGAATCGATGCTCTATCCATGCGTCCAGACATCATAACTTCAATCTGACTCCGATTGGGTTTTTATTTTCTTATTTTTTCTTATTAGTTAATAGTGGGTTTTTTTTTCTACCTCGCACCTTTTTTGAAACACCCTTTCATCACACATCAGTTTGATCGTCTATCTGCTGTATCTCGTATAGAGTTCAGGTCAAATAATTCAACCTTATGATACAATTATAGCAATAATTACACCAAAATTATATTCGTTTCAACGAAGTCTCATATTGCCTAACGTGAAGGAATCTAAATATTATCCGAACATAAAATACAAGTCCACTGCATTCCGCACATTATGTGTGCACCATCTCCACTCCGTTGGGGAACATTCCTTCCAAGCGGAGAGTGGGTATTAGTATCCCTATTTAATATGCCATCAATAACCGAAACGATGATAACAGTGTCCGACTGACGACTTCAATTTTAAAAGACAAAATAGTACAACATAATCCTGATGTACTCATACAAGGTGCAGGATGATTATTATATACCTCTTACATGCCTAATATTCTCATAGTTCTATTTCAGTTCAATCAACTTTGATGGGGCAAAGGAAAACGATTGACTACCAACTCTCACTAATAATGTAATATTTCATGTGTCACAAAAAAAAGGGGAAGTGAATACGCACAATATTTGTTTTTGTGATCTGCGAACTCGGTAGTCTATCATGCCTTGGCTACATCGTAGATCACATCGGCACGTATAGTTTGTACCATTACCCTCGTAGTCGATGGTTATTTGCTTACTATATTAAATGACCGGCAATAACGCCGAAGTTGCATATGTTTTTAAAGCGACCAAACTGTTTAATTCAAGTGATCTATCAACTTATTGTTGAGACTGATCTTCTAACATTTGAATAATTATGTTCTCACATTTTGACACATTTTCAGAGGAATTTAATTAAAAGGGTAATTCATAAAAAAAAACGACTCTCCTTGCCTATGTTATTCTCACAATATGCTTGTGTGTTTTTTTAAATAAATTGTAATAGGAGAGTGATTAACACAATCCTTGAAGCCAAGGCTATCCTCAATTGAAAAGAAAACTAGACGCGCAATTACTTTTCAGCCGTAATTTGGCTAATTATCTTATCGGGTTTTCAAGTTTCAAGGTGACTAAATCTGTGTAAACGCAACAACCCCAAACATGCATTAACTTAGTCCTACAAAATTAAAGCGTTATTCTGATAACTAGCGTAAAAGTAGGATAAGGGGGAGGGGGGGGGGCTTAGGGGCTGCTACCCCATAATAAAATGCATATATATGTGTATTGATATGTAATACCATGTTTTCAACACACTGTTAGAGGGTACCCCCCCCCCCCACACACACACACACACACACCCTTCAAACAGCTCAGTCGATTCACTACCACGAAAGCCCCCCCCCCCCTCCCCCTCAAAAAAGAGTTTTGCTTATTACGCCACTGCTTATAGCGGAAAGTAATATCTCGTTTGTGGCGGATTTATTTGGAAGTTTCTGAAAGGGACGAGTAGAGGAATTATCTGGCGTTGAAAAGACGAATCTGACGTCCCAATTAGCACCTCTTTATAAGGATTCGCTGATCCCCCCGTCGGGGTAGCATTATGTTCACTCTACTAATGATTTCGCAAACAAGTGTGTCTGAGGAGTGGGGATAACTTACTGAGATTGCTCTGAATACATTAAAGGAAACCATTACCCAGCAATTATTTTCGAATTTATGAAAGATAACACTTTTTTATAGCCCATATCGATCACAACGTTCAGGAAAATACTTTTCCAGAGCAATTTTGTCACAATTTCAATACTCAATATCATACGAAATCATGTGTTCATGGGTCTGTAGAAGAAGACTACCATCTACTACCTAGGAACTTAATGTTGTTGTTGTTTGCAAATCTAAACACAACAACAACATGAACTTAAGGGATGGTTAAGTTCCTAGTCTGTTTCTGCAGACCCTTGATTGATTCATAGCCGTAGTTATGAGTTTGAAGTTTGGATAAATGTAATGTTATTTCGGAGACACATATTTATATAATTGTTAGTGGAACAGACTACTTAATCCAATCACTTTTAAACAAATAAAATATAAATTTTTGATGATAATTCCCTTCAAAGGGTCACTAAAGGTTGGCGTATTTTGCTTACTGGAACGAATACTAGCATTAATTATGTTACTATAGGGCCCCGTTGCAGAAAGAGATACAATCGATTGTAAGTTACAATTAATTGTAAGTCAGATCATGTGTTCTAAATGGGCAAATCTGATTGGTTGAAACGCGCACAATTTCTGACTTACAATCGATTGTATCTCTTTCTGTAACGGGGCCCTAGTCATGTATTTCATCTCGGATTTTTTCACTGGCTATGAAAATAATAAAATGTTGTAACCATTGGAAAAAAAACTGCAATATGAGTTCCAATGACGTTGCATACGGACTAAACATAGGTGGGTTATGTAGCCACTGACATAGCAGCGAATACCATAACCAGTTGTTACTGCGTCCGTATACGCAACGTCATTAGAACATGGACTGTTTTAAAACATGGCAGCCTCTTATGGGCAGATATAGCATTGGTCTCAAAATAATCGATTATTTTTACATATTGGAGTGATACCCGATAGGAAATACTAAATTTAGAAACGATAGAATTTATCTCAGTATCAGTTAGCAAACTTAACATTTAGATGCAGCTTCTCTTTAAAGGATGTATCTTGTGATTGCGCGTGGATGGATGGATTACGGGCCGCATCTTGATTGTCGGAGGTGATTGTTCGGAACGATTGTTGGGTAACCTGAACAGAAGAAATGCCTTCAAAACTATTTACTATCGCCCGTTCGCGTGGGCTTTGTAAACGTCGGATAATACTGGCACACACGACACAATGCGATTATCCGAAGAGAAAACTGCCAGCATTATTTGACGGTAATGACTATCCGTAGAAGGGGTTGGATAACGAAACACTTCACCGAGCTCTTACGATCTCAATTACTCAGAGGTGGCAACACGGCGGATTGTCATCATTAGATTGGGGGATTTATCCCAGATTGAGTCGACAAGTTTTGACATCCACTGGCTTTTCAAGTCTTGTGTGTTTTGGGTCATCATCTTCCCGAAATGTTTTCTAGACTATATTTAAAGGGATAGTTGAGTTTTGGTAAAGAGAGTACAGTTTTAGTCAAACTGAATTTTAGTAACTAAAACCTGCACCATTACATTACAAACTAATAGTTATAACTCCACCATGCTCGAAAGGAATACAAAATTACAAACGAATAAGAAAAAAGCCTGTTATATTTCAAAATGAGCCGTTAAAACTCAAGAGGGCGCTCTCTAAAAAAGTCATTGGTTTCAACCATTTTGAAATAAATATTGTGCATGTGATGTTTTGTTGAAATAGTGATTAGATAGAGAGATAATCAACAACTATTTAAAAACCTCTTTTGTAAATTTTTGAAAAGAGGAAGCATCTTAAATTTTTTTTAACGGTTGGTTCAAAATCATCGAATAATTGTGGGGCCCCACATTTATTACAAACGGTTATGTTTTTGGATATTTCAGCCGTTTCTGAACCGATTTTGATCGAATAAAGTGTATTCTGTCATTAAAATTGTGTGTTCTTTCAATTTTGACACTCAGTTTTTCATTATCTCACAAAAAAAGACATTTGTGTAGCGCCCTCTATACCAAAACTATATCCCTTTAAATATTCGTGGTCCAGCTTACTTTTGTACGCAAATCCATACGGGTTAGAAAAATCATGTTTTATTATGATTAAAATATAAGTTTTAATTAAATTGACAAGCACACAGAGTATTTTGCCCACAACCCGACTTTGGAAAACCATAATGATGTGCCAATATTGGTTGAAAGTTTTACAGCCAACACTGATAAATGACCCATAACGATGACTTGTAAGTGTTGGACAGACGCTTTGGAGAGGGAAAGGGGCCAATCATCAAAGGTACTGCCTTTCAAAGCTCAAAACAAAAGGCTAAATTAATGAATGTAAATTTATGCAACCATTTATTGTACATTGATAGTTTGAGACATAAATAATCATTATATTTAGTCTAAAATGATTAATTAGGCGCAAAAAAAGAACAGGAAAAGGAATGAAGTTGGTTCTAAAAAAATACTCCAACTTTAAAATACAAAATATATACATTTTGGATTATAATTCTTTTCAAAGGGTAGCTAAAGGTTGGCGTTTTTGCTTACTGGAACGGATACAAGCATGACATGTTGGTTATGTAACCACTGACATAGCAGCAGTTACGTATAGCCAGTCCTTACATGGCGTGACGGCGTCATTAGAACGTGGACTTTTTAAAAACATGGCAGCGTCCGGTGGGAGTAAAAGCAGATAAGATTGGTCTCAAAATCATCGATTATTTTAATTATGAGTTTTACCCGAGAGGAAATATAACTATAAGCGACCGAATTTATTCCATTACCAGTACCAGTTAGCAAAAATTGTCAGCATTTAGCTTCCAATTAAAGGGACTTAGTAACATTGTCCAAATCCTCAAAATTCAATTGGAATTATAGTGGGTTCCCTCATATCTTGTTTTATTCATATTAACAATGCAAGCATGGGAAAGGTTTCGGTTTTTTTCAAATTTCTATTTCCTTCAAAAGATATTTACGACTGAAGTGTTCGGATATGAAAATTATCTACGGGACCTTTTCAGCCGTGTACAAAGTAAATGCAACGAGTAAGCGAATATCACTTTGCATTTTCGCTCATTTCTCGGCCAAATAACATCCAATTAACTTGAAATTTTCACACACTACTTTCTGGACATATCAGATCACACCAATACACATTGTATTAACCACGCATCACTTTTTGCACTTGTCAACAAAGTTACTAGATCCCTTTAAAGGGTGTATCTTGTGCCTGCGCGTGGATGGGTGGATTACGGGCCGCATCTTGATTGTCGGAGGTGATTGTTCGGAACGATTGTTGGGTAACCTGAATAGAAGAAATTGTGTTCTGAAATGCCTTCAAAACTATAATACTCTCGCCCGTTCGCGTGGGCTTTGTGAACGTCGGATACTAGTAACACACGACACAATGCGATTATCCGAAGAGAAAACTGCCAGCATTATTTGACGGTAATGACTATCCGTAGTAGGGTTGGATTATAACGAAACACTTCACCGAGCTCTTACAATCTCAATTACTCAGAGGTGGCAAACCAGACGGATTGTCATCATTAGATTGGGGGATTATCCGAGATTGAGTCGACAAGTGTTGACATCCACTGGCTTTTCAATTCTTGTGTGTTTGGGGTCATCATCTTCCCGAGATGTTTTAAAAATATATTTACTGATATTCGTGGCCCAGCTTTCTTGTATGCAAATCTATGTATACGGGTAAAATGATAATAAGATATAGTACATAAAATGTTGTTTTTGTGTACAATATCATACAGTGAGTACTCACAAATCCAATGAGACTGAACCCCGAAATAAATCTGAGTATTAAGAGATCTGCTTATACCACTGTAAAACGTATGATAACACACAGAAAAACAAAATTACTTAATTATTTCTATCTAGCATGGGTCTGCAGATGCATACTACATATACTTCTATATATTGTCATGGGAACTAGTACAATTTTCTGGCAACATATTGCCTGTAATTGTAATTTTAACCTTGATATGAGCAGTACATCATCCATCCCAAAACCCCCTTTCGTTCTTATTTTGAGACAAACTTTTAAAATGTTCTTCAATGTGTTAATACTATTATTATATTACTTCTATGATAATAGCACAGTTTACGTATGTACAGTCAAATATGTGTATAGTGACCATCTAAGTAATTTCTTTCTTCGCTGACATTTATTTGTAAAAGGAACAATTGCTCAGAGTTATATTACATTACTGCATCGCAACGCCAGGCGGAAAGAAAATGGTATCATTGTAATACGCGTTGATGGCCGATGCGTATTAAACACAGAAATTAAAGGGCGCCAGCTCCGTTGGTTAACGGTGTATAATATAAAAATCAATTAGCGCAGGCTGCGCGCGGCTGTCAATCTACACAGGGGGAGGGGAGTTGTAGGTGACAGCAGCCGTACCCGCGTTCCGCGCATGCTCATAGTCATAGAGAAGGATAATTGATTTCTCCCATTTCGATTGTCCGAACCAAAGACCTAGAAACGAGACCAAAAAAAAACACAAATGCCTCCGGTCGATTGAGCTCAATCGCTGAATCCGCTTGCAAAAAGTGCCCTCTCTTGGTGTCTTTGTGTAAGGTGCGTACTCAACTCCCCCCCCCCCCCCCCCCCCACCCCCCTCTCCTCTCTAATTGGATGCTCGTTTGATCCCTATTCACGCGACACCCGAGAACGAGATTATATAAGAAGCCGGGAATTCATCCCGGGATTCATTTAACAGCTCAGCTCTCCCGAGAGAAAGGCGGGTGCTCTCCAAGTTACTCCTTATCCCTAGACGACTTATGTGTGTGTGTGTACAACTCATACCTGAACGGGACACCTGTATCATTGCACATCTTCTTCTCATTCGTTATCTATTCCCATCATTCATCATTAGGTATCATTGTACTTCCACCTTTACTCATTTCCATCTCAGTTTGACGAACTACGCTTCTTTTTATTGACATTCTTCCATATATTTTTCATGCTTCTTCAGTTGTGGATTTATTGTGCAAGTTGTAAGAATTTGAATTAGAAAGAAAACCAATAACAGTGTGGAGCATAATAATTGTTGGAGTGTGAGGTTTTAGTCGAGCAACTCATCTCATGAAAGCGCCTTGGTTTATGGATGATCATCTCTAATATTACATATTTTGCTTCGTTCTCCGTTCATCTGTTCATGAGAGTTGAATCAACTTTATTTTAATTTGGATGCTTTGAAGCCACCATACCATGGGACAACAGCGTTGTGATACACTTGAGGTAAGACTAATTACCAGTATGTATATACATGCATAACGTCTTCAACAATTTAACCATTATTTATATAACCTCTTCATTTAGGTAAAGAACACAATAAAGTAATTATGGTGAAATAATTAAATTTACATTATTATAATCATTATATGAACTACGAATGAGATGTTTTCTTCTTTGATTTGTTATCTATTGATTAACAATATCTTACAAGCTCTACTTTTTTGTTTTAGCCCCCGTTTTTCACATTATGTTGCAGAACTTCTAACTAATTGATTACGTATTTGATGTTGTCTCGAAAATGCAGTTCTTTTGTATATATTTCTTTTTGTCTTGACTATCTCGCTTCGTCTGATATTAAATCATAAACTTATGTTGTGCTTGTGAAAAATGAAACAAAAAATAATATTACATTTGGATTAAATAATTGTTTGTATGTGGTTTGTATACAATTATTATCATCACTATCAATACTGCACTTTTCACATTATACTTCATCATACGGGGATGATATGCACCACATCATAATATCATCACAAGGCACCGAACAGTCTAACGCACAATAATACTTTATCAACTGATATGCTCATTCTTCTCTCATAACTCAACTTGCCTATCACCATCACCAAATTGGTCCAGAAAAATAGAATTCACGGCTGTGTTCGTGGTTTCGTAGAAACGCCCTCTGTTGTCGTGATTTGATTATACAGATGCGCGCATGCAACGAACAATGGCATGCGACGTGGTGCCGAGGCTGGTTATCGTATGTAGCGGCGCTTGGGTATAGCCGCTACATAATGCATGTACTGTACGTGACGTGAATACCACATAAATCTCAATCTGCCTCCGCACGACAATAAAAAATAAAATAATGAATGAGAATCCGCATTTACATTTGTATATCTCAAAGGCCTACAGATAAATAAAACCATATCTAGAAATAGTAGAATCATTCCGCGTGTTATGCACGGCTAAAAGCATTACGCCAACGACGCTATTGCATCAATGAATGCTAGACAATACTAAGCGTCGGCTCTGTGAATAATGTTTTATGTCTGAATGTCTCATTGAATCTGGCATGTGTTTCATACTTTGTGATGACCATGGAGTCGCGTGACTTTTATCATACGGTTGGTTTATTGTCAACACAGGATCATTCTCTCCCGCTAGAAAGTCAATAAAATCGAGATTAAAACACACGTGACAAAATAATGCTGGCATATAATTGGTAAAATAAACATCGTTCATTCACTCATTCATGAATTGTTTACTTTAAAAAAAGGGAGAATGATTTCTGCACAAAGGTTGGAACAAAGGGGATGTTAGACAAATGATTAAAAGTGGACCTTCAGAAAATCAAATAATGGCAAGGATATGAGATGATCATAATTATTATTGCCATTAATTTGATTTTCTGAAGGTTGGGTTCGTATAATTAGGTCGCAGTGGATGGGATATCACTGAGGTGTCATCGTAACACGGTCAATGAAAAGCAGTAGAGGGGGACCAATACTTACATTCACAATGGGGAAAAGTATATTCAGTTTTAGTTTCAGTTTCAGTTTATTTTCATTTCCAACAAAAAATTTTAATACACATTACATTGTACAAAACAATTGAGGTATCATTGGGCATATAAGAGAGAGAATAGTAGCGCTTGAAATAGAAAGTAAGTAAGGTCATCCACTCCACCCACTTAGCTCAGTATAATGGTCATGATGGTTGGTATTCTGCATTTGTTTATTTAATGTCGTTCAATTAATTGTAGTTATGTTTGTCCTTGTAATCGCTTTAATTACTATACTATTGTAATCATTGTAATTTTGACGATGTTCTATACCCTTTTTGTATACGTTTTTCCTAGTTTTCTTGAAATAAATGCAGGAATTTGCCTGTCATGATTTCCAACGTCCTTCACCCTAAAAATAACGTGAGGCATTATGACCCCTCCGTGATTTGGGCTGTTGATCTGCTATCAACACGTGAAGATCTTGTCCCAGCGCTTTGTGACGTTTCCTTCAAAGTCGTGCGCATCTTTTAAAACCAAATTTGCGAAAATCGGACCTTTACCAATACGAAATCATGCATGTGCATTTTTGTCTTTGCATGTCAGCGCAAAAAATAAAAATTTTCAATTATTTTGTATACAATAACAATTATCGACAATGATTTGACCCCAGCAGAGATAAAACATTAGTTATACATGGTCTTGTTTTCTTATAGATGTTCATAATAATAAAATAAAACCTAGAAATTATTAATTTTCATTTCGTAATATTTTGTCTCCAGTCTTCTCCAACAAGTTGAAACTCACTCAGTGAGAAGTGACCATTCACTCATTACCTACGGAAACTCATTGGGCTCTGTATTAAATCCATAGGGATCTCATAATGTAGTAGGGAACAGGTTAAAGGGATCCAGTAACTTTGTTGACAAGTGCAAAAAGTGATGAGTGATTAATAAAACGTATATTGATGTGATCTGATATGTCCACAAATTAATGTGTGAACATTTCACATTAATTATATGTTCTTGGGCCGAGACATTAGCAAAAATGCAAAGTGATATTCACTAACTCATTGCACTTCCTTTGTACACGGCTTAAATTATCCCATAGACAGTTTAACATCTGAACACTTCAATCGTAAATATCTTTTGAACGAAATGGACATTTGAAAAACCAAAACCTGTCCCGTGTTTGTATTGTTAATATGAATATGACAAGGTATTCGAGAGTCACTACAGTTCCAAGTAAGTTTTGAGGATTTGGATAATGTTACTAAATCCCTTTAAGAGGCTATTCGCGACATCGTCTCTCCAGGCATGCCCGGTCGGGATTTCCCCGCTGGACGCAAAGCGTATGCACTGTTTGCAGATTCCTTCCCCCCAAAACAAAAAACAAAACAATATATTTCCTGATCCTTTAATCACTTCTCACGAATGGGTGGATGATTCTTTTTTTCTTCGTCATAAGCAAGTGAGAAACTCATCAAGGCGTTGGCTAGAGTCATTCATTCCTTTGTTCCTGTTTTGCTAACGTATATTTGGGGCGAGATTTTGCACTTGACTTGTGAATTGTAGTTTTATGCGTGCGATTTCAGGGACATGGATACGGAGGGGGCGAGTCGGGGTGCAAGGTGGGGGTACAAGGTGTGGGTACAGTCAGCCGAATTGATACCATTGTGCGTCAATTTGCTGTAATTAATTCCGTGTTTGTGGCAAGCCGAGAGTGCGTGCTTTGTTCCGAGCGCGTATATACACTGAACCATCGATGTAAGCACACTGTATTCTGTATGCATAGATACAAGTTTGGGGATTGTAATTTATATATTTATTTATGTGTTTTAATATATTTTACCGGGTTGGCACATTCAACAATAAGTTGGTCTTCCATATAGGGACCTGGGATTCATAATAGCAATATGAGATGAGGTTTAAGATTAAGGCACATGATTACTTATTTACATCAAGGTATTACTAACCAGCTATGAATCACGAAATGGTCAGGAGAGCGCACCAACATTGCAACCGGTCTCTTCAACAATAACGCACATTACTGCATCCTGAAATTAATATCGATGCAATGAAGGGAGAACGGATCGCGCCAAACTTATCCGCATGGTGAAACTTTGAATCAAGGCTGCCCTCTCTCTCTCTCTCTCGTTCAATATCTGTTGATTTGACAATTTTGTACGCGGTATATGCTCTATTTTTATCACATCGCTTTTAACATATATTAGGGGTATATGATCAATAATGACGTTCTGTTTGTGTCTCGATGTTTTTTCTTATTTAAAGGGGTAGTTTAGTTTTGGTAGAGAGGGCGCTGCACATCACAATTTTTTTGTGAGGTAATGAAAAACTGAGTGTCGAATTTGAGAGAACATGCAATTTTAATGGCAGAATAAACTGTATTTGGTCCAAATCGACCCAGAAACGGCTGAAATATCAATAAATATATCTGATCAAATAATTATTTGGGGCCCAAATAATTAGATGATTTTTAGAAAAAAATAAAAAATTGCTTGCACTTTTTCAAAAAATTTCAAAAGCGTTTTTTAAATAGTTGTTGATGATCTCTCTATTTAATCATTATATCAATAAAACATCACATGCATAATTTTGTATGAAAAATGGTTGAAACCAATGCCTTTTTAAAAAGCGCCCTCTTGTGTTTTAATGGCTCTTTTTGAATGATAACAGGCTTTTTACTTAGTCGTTTGTAATTTTGTATACCTTTCTAGCATGGTGGAGTTATAACTATTAGTTTATAATGTTACTGTGCAGGTTTTGGCTACTAAGTTCAGCCTTACCAAAACTAAACTACCCCTTTAATTAAATCGCTAAAGTCAATAATAATCGAAGGTAAAAATAGCCAAATAACCAGAATAATAAACAAAACCATCCCATAACTAGAGGCATTTTTGTATAAAGACGGGTGCGTCGTGAAGCGATTAATATCTGGATATAGTTAGATCCGTATGATATCTGTATCATATTTATTCCATGAACCACTGATGATTAAGACATCCAAAAGTCGAAGACTTGTAGTTATGACAAATGTAACAAATACATTTTTTCATCTTACAAATGTAGTGTCCAAGAAGTCTTTTCTAGCTGGCTAAAAATGTAGGTATACAACTACATCGACCTCCATACATAATTTATTCGTGTACAAAGTCAATAAATCTGATATAATATGTCTAATCTTAATTCAAACATTTGTTGGCAAAAATCAATGTTAAATGTTCGCGATTGCGTGGTTGGGAAATTTGACGACAACTTGACGCAATTACTTGAGTTCACTTAAGATACATACCACAAGAATAAATACAACTTTTCCCCGAGAATATGGCACCTTTTTTGGACAAAGAACAAAGAAGGAAACATATAGAAGGGAAGCAAATGTATAGACAAATAAACTCAAATTAAAAAAGGGAAAGGAAATATTGGTGACTGAATAATCATCAAGCACCTGTTTATTTGTAGCGTCGGTGCCGAATGGGTCTTTGGACCTCCCCCGGAGCACCCCGGGACTGGTATCGTCACCCTTCCTACTCCCTCCACCCGTAGAAAGGACAGAAACTAGCAGCCAAATGAGGCGTGTTGACACGCACACAGTCCAAGCAAAGCATCAGGTGGACTTGACACGCCCGCCCGCAATCTGTGCCTCAAAAAAAGTTTGTTAGGCGAGTCGCCATAAGAAAGAAAAACGCCAAAACCAAAGCTCCACTTGTTGGTTCCTTGCGCGTCGGACGCGCTCTGTGACGGTGGCCCGGCTCCCGTTCCGTAGCAGGGAGTCTCGAGACAGCGACCTGGGTTGAAGGAGGTCGAGCGGCCAGAGCGGTCTTGGCCGCACGCGCCCACCGCTGCCCCTCCCCGCGAGTCTTTATCAGTAAGTACACAATGCACGTAATCTCGCGCAATCCCCTTGCCCTTTTTCCTCCTCCCTTGCCGAGAATCTTTGGCTACTTTTTGTCCCGTGAAAAGATCGAACTTTCCCTGCCCTCTGCCGCCTCGCGGTACAAAGAAGACTCGGACAAAATACAGGCCATTTAGTCTTTGTTTTATGCAAATTAGACCTAATGACGTCACATGGGTATATGTGTATGATATGTTATACAAAGAAACCTCATCTAAATCACAAATCCACTTCATATGCCCCAAATTTGCAGTCAAAAATATAAACGAAAGCATCTTTCCATGCACATCTGTATTACACAGCTAATATGTACATGCACATACGTGTGGTGTATGGGACTGATTACGTCACCCCATATGCAAATTAGCTGGGAGACCTCGGTATCCAACAAACTGCCTATAGGGTGAAAGCCCAATGCCTGAGGTAAGTGTGAGCCAAATTTGAACTAATTTGTCTAACTTTTAGTCTGGAAAATTCTTACTCGAACTTGTATTGATTGTATACAGAAATGGTTAGGCATTAATGTAGTGTATACAAACAATGCACTTATGACCTTTTGTTATGCAAATTAGGGGGTTAATGTGGGGTCAATTAGGGATCAATGTCATGTTCGTGCAAATGGATATATGTGTATGAATATCGTTTACTGCAATTCATTCGGCTATAACTTTCGCAACAACTACAAAACAAAAAGCTAACTTTGCAGCCAGGACACGTGAGATATACTGTCACATGTTGTACACAGGGTAGTGACGTTACATAATCGTCACCCCTTTGTATTATTATGCAAATGACCTCCGTATGTCATAAATTGGCTTTGAACGTAACAAGGATATATCAACGCACATGTCTGGATGAAAACTATCAAACATTTCTCTCATTTTGATGAAAAATTCAACATTTAAAGATGTAAATCGCGAATTTAGTTGGAGCGGAAATAACCCTTTATATTATAGTATACATACATCCAACCTACAGATAAGCAGTGACGTCATTATATGCAAATTAGTCGTACTGTTATGCAATGGTATTCATGACTTCACACATCCAAATCGAAGCATTTTGAAGTGAGTTTGCATTTCCTTTTCCATTCCTTACTCGCTGAAAAAGGAATTAAGAAATATATGTTGTATGAATTGTGACAATTTAGATGATTGGATCTTTGAGCATCGTAACTGTTTCGTCACCCATGGGCCATTATGCAAATGAGATGACCTTTGACCCCATTGTTCACATATCAAATCTACCATATAATAACGCACATGTGAATAACAATTTATTTCAAATTTCTGCGAAAACTTGGGGTAAAACGTTGTTAATTTTTAATTTTTAGCTCAGCTCATTTGTATATGGTTTCTTCGAACGCAATTTAAAATAGGAATACTGTTTACTTCACACGTTAGGATGGTACCTTGTGTATGCATATTAATTATGCAAATGAGATGCGTCATCAACCCGTCACATGCATACTTACGTATGAGTATTAACCTGCAAAATATATCATATTCTGTCTTGAGCAAGAAAAACGGAAATAACTATTTTTAAATAAGTAATAAAAAAAAACACACTTGGTTGACGAAATCGTAAAGTACAACGAAATCATGGCATCGTCTCAGGGAATGATAATGATTGTAATACTATGTTATGATGGGAAGTAAGGGAACAAATGCGCATACACCGCCCCCAATGCAAACTGAATACGTTCATATTATGATAAAACAAATTGATCGAAATATTTGAGGGGCATTTTTTATAGTGATTAATCTTACTCATGTTGTCAATATTTACTGTGAAACGTTCAATAATCTTTAACGTTCTGGCCACTCTCAGTGTTCTTATGATATGGGCATATATGTATAACCACTGACCTATTGTAAACCAGGAATGTCATTATAGCATGTCATTATATCCTTTGGTCTAAATAAATGTAATAACTACTCGTCTATAAAGTATAAATTGAAAAAGAAAATTGAAAAAAAAATCATATTATATTTCGCAACATTTTGGTTGACGAAAATCTGTGGCAGTAGAAGGTAGTTTTATGGCATAAGCTATATCGCAGGAATAGGCGTACGTTACGTAATATATTAATGAGGAAACATAACAATAATATGTGTTTTCAAACGCCTACTACATATCAATGCATTTTCGCATTGCCTTGTGATTATTGTTACATCTTTACAATTTATGGAACTTGCTAAATAAAAAACTATTTTTATTTTTAAATACAGATTTGATCCTTGGAAGCTACGCTTAAAACGGTAACAAATGCACATGGGGTATATTACCTTTGAAAACTTCTTATAATGATATGCAGGTAGCATTATGTCATACAAACTGCCCTTGTTTACCATTTGGGGATGTTTTGTGTCTGATCCGTGAAATATCATCGTAGAACGAAGAAAATGTACAATTTATGAGAATGAAAATGATCGCAACCACTTGGTTGACGAAAATCACGTCCAATCTCCAATTCTGTGTACTGTATCTCCTCTCTGGTACATTGTCACATCGTTACGTAACATACATTAACGCATGCATGCATAATGCTTGCTATATAATGGGTCTAAGTTGCTTTCAGAGGGTTTGCGTTCAGGAAATGCGTGGAAATTTACACTTTTCGAGCAACTTGTTGAAGAGAATCTTCTTATTTTTTAGCAAATATTTTGACAATTTTACCCAAACGTTTCTTCAATTTACAGCACATGCGCAGGATGCAGACCTATGACTGAACTTGACCTTTTGTATGCAAATTATGCAAATCATTGCTTCGTGTATGCAATGCCATAGGAAAACGTGCATTATTATATGAAATAGCGTGTACAAATATATCATTTGGTCATCTTTAATCACAGAAAATTAAATACAACCACTTGGTTGACGAAAATCCGAAGCTAATTTTGACCAGTGTCCGACGACTCATGTATGGTGGAGATTACGTAATCAATCAAAACAAATATATTACAAAAACAATCAAATATGTTAATCAGTGTAATCATATGCATTTTCTAGCAATTCTGGGAATATGTTGATCGTGTTTATTTTACAAAAAAATAAATATTTTTGTTACTTCAAAGGAATCAACGATTCTCTTCCAAATAACTCGAGTATTTTGATACACATATATGTATGTATATGTAATCACTATACAGCTGTTAATTTCACCTTTGACCTCTTTAATTATTAATAAGTTACGTCATATCCATGGAATGTAGACAGTGTTGTAAAATGCGTTCATTTTACAGACTAACACACGACGTAGAATTAATTTCTTCCGATCTAAGAGTTGAATTTAAATGCAACCACTTGGGTGACGAAATTTGGAAGATAATTTGTAAAATGCCTTGATTTCGTCCTAGACCGTGGAGATTAAGGTATTACATAATGTAATAACAAAGAAAATAAAAACATATCCCTATATTCTTATTAATGACTAAACAATTGCGTTGTGCCACAGGAAAAAAAACGCATAAATTAATACTTTATTTTATGTTTTTCGGAACTTTAAATTAAAATATGAAATATATCAAAATTCAACTACTTATTAATAGACAGATATGCGACGTAGATGTACATATGACCCTTAACACATTGTTCACTGATTACGTAATAAAATTACGTCATATGTATATGGGGTGATATTCCATTTCAAGCTCAATGTCAGCTTTGTAACATATTCCAGCAAAAACATGCAATTTCTTCTTTTTTAGTCGCGAATTCTAAATGCAACCACTTGGTTGACGAAAATTTGAATAGACTCAAAATCACAGCGCACGTACCGAGCCTACGAAGGCATTGTAATACAATATAATATAAAGAAAAGGCTGATGTCACGCCCTAATACTACTAATTTGCATAATTATGATCTTACATGAAAATACTTATAAATTCACAATTTCAGTGGTATCAATCTCAGTAAAATTGTAATTAATTTGCCAATATCTTATACATTATTTATGGCTTTTAAATCTCTTTGAAACAGTAAATCACATATACAGGCGGGGCATGTTCAAATGAACTTTGACCTCTTATTCATTAATTATGCTAATGAGTTACGTCACAAAATACCCCCAGGTGCTTTCCCAACACACACTACTATGTGATATCAATTATTGCTTGAGGAATTGATATGTGGAATATTCTCCGAGGGGATATTTGTTTGTCAACATATTGGTTGACGAAAATCACAAAATTGCTAAAAAATCGACCAAATCAGTGACATAATAATGACGTAATTGCCTTAATAAAGAACATTAAAATATCATATGCTCCACTTGCCCCAGTTTTAGTACTCTTCACATTCAACTGTAACCTATTTTTCATAAAAAGTAGAGCAAATTGCGTCGATTTAAGACTAATTTGTTTAAATTGGGAATGTTTTTCATGCAAGAATATTGGTTCTCGAGACGATGTTCGACGTTAACCAGTCGAATTAAGTGGAGTTAATGCCGAGCCCATATGTCACGTGACAAAGAGAATGTGCCCTATTGTAATGGTTGTTTAGGGCGTACGCACTATTAATGCGTCTGTCACGGGCTAGTGTGATGAATTTTTCCCATTAATTTTTATAAAAATATGAGGAAAAGATGTCTAATCTGATAAATAATCTCATTTAATAGATCTCTCGTCACACAACGAGCGTCGAATTGTTTCGTGTGCCTTGTGAGTTAGGCAGGAAGTGTGTATGTAAATCAGCGCTGATTCCTCCCAATAAAACGTCTCTTACTCTCACAAATGCACGGTTCTGGGCGTGATTTTCCACTTGATTGATTTCCTCCAACTTTATTAGAAAAATATTTTGGAAAGATAGTAAAACAAGAGAATGGGCGCTGAAAGCTTGAAGAATTACAGCGGCCGCCGCCCGTCCGCTCCGCACAATAGTCAACAACCTGCCGAGACGACAGCCACGACTTTTCTTTGACATATGCAAATTAATGGCGCGCTTCGTGCACCTGTTTTTCCGCGTTTATAACAGACGAGATTGTTAACATAAGAATGATTAAAGAAAGGAAACCATGACAGGTTTTATTTTCTTTCCCTCTCTCGTTCCCTTTCTCACTTTGGTTGCGATGTTTGATTGAGAGTATTGTTGCGGTGAGTGCAGCAGATTGTGAGGTGAGCGAGGCTTAGCCGGCACGCGGCCGGCCGTGGCACGTCGAGACTGGGTTTCGCGTCGGACGCAGGTTCCCCTCCCCTCCACGCTAGGCATTGACCCTGTCCATTCACGCCCCGTGGAAAGAAAGCGCCCAAAGACCCCGCGCGTGCCAGTGCGTCAACCAACCTGCTCGCCTCTCTTTCACCGGCACATCGCTCACCAGTCCCCTTTCCACTGACATCCCTAATTAGGTACCGATAATGATTCCATGCCCAAACAGAATTCATGGCTATTGGTCACGGATACTACCCCTACCCTTCACTTCTACTCTCATCCTATGCAACACATCTTTCTCGCTTGGCGAGAAATTCTGTCGCGTTCACTTTCTTTTCAAAAGAAAAAGGAAATCGTGTCGAATAAACGAATCGGAGCGGTTTCGTGTTCGATAATGTGTCAAGCGATTTGACGGAGATTGTGTGCATTCGCTCGCAAGAAGCGATAAAAACGGGGTGATGTGATTTGAGCTCGCTCACTTGCCGAGCCGTGGTGAAGAACTCACAGCCAATGAACACGATGAAAGGCACAAACCGCGCCAAAGCAAAAATCTGGCATATGGCTCGCAATAGTTGCGGCACTCGCCAGGACCCCCGAGTAACAAAGTGCCCGTCGGCGAGGCAGCCCGCTAGTATTGTCTCGGCTCGGCCTCATATTATTCCCCCGGACAATAATGTGCATGGCACAAGCACATAGGCAAAGGGGACCCTACAATTTTCTGCCTGGCATTGTTTTTCGGGAATGGAATTCATGACACAATGGACGGATCGTGCAATCATTGGCAAGGCAGATGGATAAAGAGGGAAAAAATGGAAAGTAAACAGCATGTACTAGAGACGCGTCAGCTCCCCGGCGCACGGCCACAGCCCTGACAAGGATAAGTAAACGGGACCATGTCATGAAATCGAGCGCTAGAGAGCCCAACAAATAGGCGGCTGCCATCGCCTGCACGTGGCTGCATTTCTAGCCTGCCCAAACCAGGGCTCCGCCAATGCCTATTCCTTGACTATACGGGTAAACATCTAGGCCTTGCTGCCCCACGTCACTGCTAAAAATAATCACCATTCCGTCCTGGATTTCTCTCGCAACAAACGGTTTGTGGAACAATGACCAAGCCCGAGCGACAGGTGTATCGGTAGAAGGACGAAGAAGGGTGCGTCAAACATTGATGACGCTCAAGTACCTCTAATTAAGTCTCAAATTTAACCATCCCGGAAAGGGTAGATGTTTATTACTTCGTTAGTTAAACTATACTATGGCCATCTCCATAAAATAAGGAGCAGCAACTGCAAACACAAATTAAACGCGTCCATAAAGTTAAATCTACTTTTCTTTGAAAAATAAACTCGATCAATTAATACTACCAAAGAGAAATGCGATAAGTATACAAACGTGCAAAGAGGCGCATCTACGACTATACCTGAATTCGACTCTATATTCCGACTTTGAAAAAAGGCGCCCACAAAATGTCAACGCATGCGCACAGAGGTCTGATTGTATAGTTCGGAACCGTGGGCGCAGCGGTGCAACGTCTAACTCGTTTGATAAAATTACGCATATATGTATGTACAAACTGTAGGCGACGCGCGACGCTCCCTTTGCACGCGTTTTGTTTGAACATAATTAATTACCACTGATATTTCTTGAGCGTCGTCAATATCAAAATACACTTGTGAACATTGAATCTTATCGTAAATATCAACAACATCTGCCATTTGCTACTCTAATAAACGATCTCTAAATGCTGATCAAATTTTCGGCAAATCATACGTCGTATCTGCCCCTAATTGAAGTCGTAAATGACATATTGTACGTGGGTAGATGATCATTCGAAAGCTGGAAATGCGTAGCTCTCTGAGTGGCAAGGAATCAACCATTTTTTTTTGTGAATATCGTTTTCTCCCATTGTTGAAGATTGCATGAGACGCAAGTCGATTTGTTTACTGGGGGACATGACCCGTACGCCGATACCAAAGCATTGGTCTAATCCCGATTTAAAGCGAAGGATGGGATTAAGAAGGCGAGATGGTAAGCGTGATTGATAGGGGATGATGCCGGCATATCGGGATGATATTGCACGGACCACTGTGCGATATAATCCTGGCCGCAAACGACTTCTACCTGCATGGCCCAGGCCACACTCACAAGTCTCAATTGCAAAACCCCTGTTAATGAAATAATATATAGAAAATTAGCGGGCGAAGGGTTCACATGAAGCGCGAATATAGGTGAAAATCACCCCCTGCCCAAAGTTTATGGTAGAAATTGATAGCCTGTGCAACAAAAGATGCCGTTCAATTGTTTAGGGGGGCTTTTCGATTGGAGCTGCGTCCAACTCCAAGCGACTTAAGCCATGATTCGATTTCCCCCTCCCATGCACCCCCAATGAAAATATCAGACACCCTTCCGTCCTCCGATTACACACGGCTTTTAAATCTCAGCCTCCTATCAAACAACGGCGGGTCACTCGCATTGATCCATCTAATCCCCACATAATTATAGAATCAGTAGGGCTAATACTTCATATTTTCATTTTGGGGGTTTGTTTTTACTAGTGTATCCATTTGAAAACTAGGATTATTTGTATATATACCACACTTAATGTGCTTGGGCGGGATGATGAAGATGGGAGAGTCCTTGGAGGAAAACATTTTAACAATTTATTATTGATATCAAGCGTGGGTAGGATTTTAACTTAATATTAACGTTTACGACGCATAATAACACTAGACACGATAGAGCAGCGCTTCCTCAATAATGAAAGTTAACCTCCGATAACCAGACGATTAATTTTATTCAGTTATCTACACACCGCGCCAAAGATTACGTTCAGGCAACATCAACACAACTTATGCCACATAAACAGTCAGACATTATATTGAAAAAGAGAAGGGAAAAGAAAATATTATGTCGAACAAGAACGGGGCTCTCGCGCGGACGAACCACCAGACACAACCCCAAAATAATAATCATAATTCGCGTGCGCTTCATCGCACTCAACCATTACGTCTCGGTACTCAGTATAGTCCTGCACCCACCAACCAGTCTACCTTGTTAGCTGTGACCTCCCTCTCACGGTGAGTCCCTCTCGCCCTCTCTCTCTCTTGTGCTCTTTCGCAACCTGTCGTTACCCCCTCTGCCTCAATCGCACGCCCTTCATTCGGACACGCACCCTCGATCCACACCCCTCCTCCTCTCATCTCCGCTCGCTCCTCCCTCATCCCGCGCTCCCGTACACTCTCCTTGACTCCGCCGGGTAATCATAACAGTTGGGTCGACTGGCGGTGCATGATGAGCGCATCATTACCGTCCCTGGTCCTCCGATAACCAACACGCAGTGCGTCACTTACTCATCGCCACGTCGTTAAGTCGAGACATCTGCAATTATTTCGGGAGCAGGTTGCAAGCATCCTCCAGCGCATCCTTCCACCAGACGGGTTGCTCATCTTTATCTTCCCCTCGCTTTTATTCCGCCTGGAAACGCCACCATCTGCTCTTGCATTCGTGGTTTCTCTCGTTGAACAGTCGGACAGATGTAGGAAGTTGTTACTGTCTTTATATACACACACACGCACGTAGAGAAGCAGCAGTGAGACTGAACAGATTTCCATACACCTGTTACTGGTTTTTAACTCATCTGACATTTGGCTCGGGACCGCGATCTTTTCAAGTTTCCACGTTTTATGTCGCATACTTATGCAGGTAAGACGCTCATCACTTCATAACTTTCTCTCCTTCTCTCTTTTAATCACCAGGATGTCATTGGATACAAATGACAGCATATTGGGTGCATCTTTTTACACGCTTATACCAGTATACTGTATAAAGCAAACTGCCAGCGGTTTGCGATAGCTGAAGACAGCATTTTGAATAGCTGAATCCTTAGACAGACAAGTGGCTCATTTAAAAAATAAACATCATTCTGACGCAATTACCTCTAGCCTCATTTGTTTTGATAACAAATCAATTGTCTTTGATTGGGAATAACCAACAAACACAGCCAACAACTAGCAAAACTAATAGTAGTCATTTTTTTCTCGGGTGAATCCCCAAAGCATTCCTCTCGTCTTCAATATGATCCTGACCTTTCTGCCCTCGAAGATACCACAAACATATATCATCATGATCATGGCGATTATCGGTGGTGTGGGTGCAATGATGTGAATAATTTCTATCACCGTTAACTGGTAATCATTCATAGCTTTTACTAAATTCATATTGATACTATCAGATTCATGATCTTAGCGCAAGAAAAAAATGTCCAAATTTAAGAGGATTTTTGACCGCTAATCGGTTTACCGCCAAGCACGATCCTGTGCCCTGGCCACTCGACATGAGATGGTGGTCTAAGAAGGCGCGAGATTTTAAGTAGGTACTGCGGCCATACTGACCGCGGTAGCCACTGACACCAGTCGGCAGTATAATATAGCCATAGCTTCCGAGCGATCTTGAAAAGGTGGTCACCCGAACTTGAACGTGAGACCTTTTTTTTGTTGTATAGAGCAAGTTCGTAAAACGACCTTTTCTCATCTCTTTCGAAATGTCTTCCAGAGATAGGGTCCATTTAAGAAGAAAAAAGTATATTGGAAATTCTTCTTCGAAGGAAGTCAGTGGGTAGAAAAGGAAAGAAAAGACATAGAATATATTAATTTACAGACTCTGTTTCTCATACTTCTTGACCGATGATTTTGTTTGATGTATGCGTGAATTAAAACATCGATTCACTTCACGTGTCAAACACGTTTGGCTAATTATTATGGCGATTCTGAAATGTATGTTAGTTCCTGCGCGAAATTGTGATTTTTGGACCTCCCTTCATTGTATTCGAATGTTACATAGTCACTAATACTGATGGATGTCTACATGTAACTTGAGTGACCATTCATGCTTAATACGTACTATACTGTTTGCATCAACGATGTTGTGTATCAGACTCTTAATTTGTCATGATCTAAAAGAAATAATAATTTCGAAACATTTATGTCGAAATGTTCATTCTACTTCAGGTATTCCAAACAACCCTTTCGAAAATTGGTCTGGAATTCGGTTCAGCTCAAGAGCGAATCCATGGGCCTTATACATGTATCAGACCTATCCATTTATCTTGTTAATCGGCTATTGAATTCAGTTCTCCTTTTGTAGCATTAAGATGTGCATGTACAGTATATATGAAAATGGAGATACACGATATGTAAATAAGGTGGGTGTATTAGTTTTCTATTTGACATTGTTTTAATTCTGAGTTAAAGACTGGAATAAACTTTGTAAAATGTTCATCACATTTGTTTGTTAGTCTGTAAAATCTTTGTTCTTTCAGTCCTTATCCTTATTTCTTCTTCTTCTCCTTCTTCTTCTTCTTCTTCTTCATCCTACGCATGTATTTATGTGGTAGGTTTGGTAGAGCAAATTTAATTTCTGAACTGTTTTCCAGCTTAAAATATTATGATTAGATATTAACTATATTAACGCATATTCCTCATATTAATATTAATACACGTTCTTTTTGTGTCATTTTGTTGTCGTTAGCTATGTACATCTCATTATTTGAAACGTACTATTTCAATATGTATCTCGCGAACTTTCGTTTGAAATTCAGCGTGCTTATTTATTTAATTTCATAAAAACACAATAGAAACAAAATGAAACAGACTTCACCATTTATTGCTGCCACACGTTCCTCAGTTTTTGCTCCATATGTGTCATTTCATGCAGTCACTAAATCAATTTATGCTTAACTTAACTGAACTAAACAAAACAAACCTATGCAAATGCCGTTGACGCAATTGCAACACATTTAGAAGGAAAGCGCGTGCCTGACAAAGCAAGTGTTTATAGCCAATCAACAAAAAACTGTTCATCTTTAAACACTTCGTTGGAATTTTAGATGGGGCAGGCCTCTCCGGTACGCCAGATGGTGGCGTGAAGCAGGCAGCAGAAGGTTGCTTGCAAGGGCCTGCACCCCGCTCATGTCGCTACAGCCAGCCCGACCCGGCCGCTCGGCGCGCTGAGTCCAACCCCCATCTGTGGCGGTTCCCACGGCTTTAGCGCGATCGCGCTCAGAGTCAGCGGTCTTAGCCCGGCTCGCTCCCCCTTGTTCACCCGGCACCCCTCCTCGCGATGGTCGGTCCGTCGGCTCTCGGGGGACAATCACCCCGTGAACCTATTAGAATGCTGATAATAATTGATTTGGCGATGCTCCGTACGTGATTTAGACCCTGTCTCGCGCGTGTACCAACCATCTTGGCCACTTCCTTCGCCCACCGTTGGTCAAATTAATAGCTCGTTCAATTGCTACTTACTTTCCGTTGTTTCTTAAAACCGTGGTCACAAGGCTCGCACATGCTAGATTAAGTTGTTAACTGAAGATGAAGTTAATCTAACCTTGAGGTAGCTCACGCCCCTCGCCGTTCGTTTAAGTTCTCTTTATTAAGTCGCTAAATATGGGCATTATGCACACCAATATTAACAAACCAAACAATGCAAAACAAACAAATTGAGGTGGAAACCCTAGGTTTGACATCGGGCACATTATGTAAATGGCTTTCACAAGAAAGAAAAAAATGGACATTAGACATTTAACAGAATGTATGCACATTGTTGCAATTAATTAAATTATCATCAGCGCTTTGAAGCTCGAACAAAAAGATCCTTTATACTAATTTATTGTAATAACATCAACCGTAACTGTTTAAAAGTGCGAATAAACCTTAAACAGATTGTATTGTAAACGATGGTCTCATCATTAATCAAGGTGGTATTCCTCTTTAGTCAGGTTTAACGCAATTGAGGTGCTACATATGATATAACACACAAAATATGTATATTTTGAATGACATTCTTTCTTCATCTTATTTGTCATTCTTATTCATGTTATTGGCATGTCTTGTTCTTTATTCTTATCATTCTTTAATTTCTTCCTTATCTTCTTTTGCTTTCTCTCTTTTGTCTTTATAATTGGACTTCATTGAAGTGATTTTCTGTTGTGTCACGTATGCCTTTCCACAGATCCTCCGACTTTCTCTCTTTGCTCCAAGTACATAACCTCAGCGAGCGATCTGATTGGTCAATGGTTTGTGGTATTCAACCAACCAGAAGCGAGATGCGACTCTACGCACGCGCTTCATGTACGCCAAACTTGATAACACAAGATTTTCGTTCTCTCTTGGCATACACTGCGTGCGCGCGCTCCGTGGATATTCTGTACAGTATGGTATTGTGCAAGGTCGGGAAGTTAAACAATTTTATTGACAGCAATTTGTACAATTCAAGAAATACAACAAAGTTATATCTAGAAACGTTAATCAATCGATACTGTAGCACAGTGCATTACCAACTCACAGAATAGTACAACTAAAACAGTGACAACAAAGCATGGATGGTTAAAACAGAGAACGAATTAACGCAAGATAAGAATCTTTTCTAATTTGTATGGTATTTCTGTTTGACATCATAATGCTTATTAAATGTTCCAAGTAGATTACATTTAGTTTACAATATGATTATGTTGAATCATTATCAAATCACCATTATTTCATTGAGACCATTTTTCATTCCGGACATCATCTAATTATGAATATCATTTCAAACCAAATCCAAAAACAAATCAGAAAACTTGATGTGATCATGTATGTCTAGCATCCACACAATGCAAAGGTTATCACTTTTCTTTACCTCATCAATTAAAACAAATTAAAACAAATAAAACAAATAAATAAATTTAAAAAACTACATAATTCATCATACAACCAAAATTCGATTGACTTACTCCTCCATAAATTGTCTGTAATAATTAGAGGATTAAACGGGCACGTTGTTTGATCAGGAACGCGCACTCTTCATCTCGGGACATCGACTGGTAGTAGTGCACATCTTTATTTGCACTCCGTGATGGATAAACTTCAAGTGCAGTACAAAAAAAAACCGATTCATTTAGGAACGATCATATTACTCTATTTGCTTTACGATCGATCACGGGTGTCAGCGAGTCAACAGTTTAGGTTTCTGATCAAATCGACGGCTCTGTCAACCGATAAATGTGGCGAGAAAGAAAAAAAATAGCGCACGATTGAAATCATATCACGTATGGAACTAGGTAAACACATTCGGGCGTGCTGACACACACACACATTCATTCTACAACCACACTCATAGTCCAGGCATAATACCGCGCACTCACATAATCGCAATCATGATGTTTTTTCTAAGAAAGCAGACCAATTGTCATGATTGTGTTCATGTCTTTATGTCTTCTGATGTAAACAGTAAAAGCCTGTGATTATTTTCACATTCATTGTCACACATACATGTACAATAGCTGGCCATCGTTTACACGAACGTTATGTGTTTGTCTTCCTGGGTATAATCATTGTGTTTGTATGCATGTTTTAATGTGAGAGTTATTATATATTAAGAAGTGTGTGAATACATATTTTTTCTTGGCTTCGGTTATTATTGCTTGGGAGGGTTGTACGTGTGCTTTTGTTACTTCCCGATTGTCTGATCAGCTGGCTATCCATCGCGAACCCTTTCGAATCGCGAACGAGCGATGGTTGTATGCGCTGTGAAAATAAAAAAAAGACAATACAGAAACCAACTGATATAATAAGATTCTGTTATGAATGGGGAACTCCACAATGGATGATCAATGGAAACCAAAATCGGGGACTATATATAGACCTATTTGACGTTCATCCTTTTCATTACCATAACATATAGAAAATGCATCTTAAAACGTCCTAGTACTGCATGTGAGTGATTATTTCCCCTATAAACTTGACAGAATAGGGAAGGGAATGAAAACGTAAGGATATAACATTCTATGATTAATTATGATTGATTGCATGCAATTCTACACATGTACTGTAACAGATCACTAGTAAGAATTAGTAATAGAGCGCGTTGTATTAGGTCAAGGCGGTGCAGGTATGTACATATATCGGTACTGTGAACAAATATGCAGTACGCTTGCGATGGCAGTTATGTCAAATTCATGTCAAATTGTCATAAATTTTGCTCACTCATCATCGATTATCATTATCAATCAGCTTAAAAGCTTTAACATGTTGGGAACCCCCCCCCCCCCCCCCCCCCGTTACAGACAAAACAAAACAAATAAACTACTATATTTCGCGTTTGTTGCACAGTTTTCTGAACAAACATACTATATCATCTAAAACATGACTGTATGTAATGAAGCATACGGACATTTTCGCGATCATAATTATATTTAAAAAATGCTTTGTATCCGATCTACAACGTCCAACGTGCAGATATGCACATTGCAGGACCCCAAACATGTATGTATATTGTGAGTGTACATTGGTAATGATTTACAGATAGGACGATTCTTTCTAATTTTCTTCATTATTTTATTAACGCCAATCAAAGCCAATCTCCACCTTTTTAAACAAAAAAAAGTCCATTATTAATTCAACAAATGTAAACACTTTCAGCTGTTTCCCTATCATGACCGAGAGACTAGGTTTTAACGTTGATGACTGACTTTCATTTCGATGTTTTTTTAATTAACTTGAATATAAGTCGACAAAGACCTTTGTGTACAAAATGAACACAATGCAGTTAATGTCGATTCATTAACTTTAATTGATATAAAAAAGTGAAAACGAACGTGATTTCGTTTGGACATGTTGAGATATATTTTAATATTTTGTTCTACCAGTCACGCTGTGAGAATATCATTTCCATGCGCAGTGGTCCAAATGTTGGTTCAATGATATCATACGGAGATCAAATCGGTGTGATTTTAGCTGTTTATCATGCGGAAGTAAGACGTTCGGAAGTAATAAAAGGGAATCAAAATCGCCGGTTCCTATTCAGCTTCGCTTCTGCCCCAATAAGCACAAGAATTGATTTTTCATGTGCACTCATCGGGAGAATGTCGTATTGCACGCCGGCAGACCAGGCGAGGATGCCTAACAGCTTACCGCCTACGCACCTGTGGCACTGCGGCTTTGATTTCGTCCGAACAAATACAAAATAAAGTTTCTCATCATTTTCTGTTTTGCGTTCGTGTATAATCACGTAGAGAATATTGAAATATTCTGGGAGATTTTACCATAAAACATGTATAGTGCAAGACGTATTTAAAGTCCATCATTTCATCATGATCAACACCATTATTATCAGTCATCATCGTATCATAATCAAAATCCTACTCCTCATCATCATAATTGTCACAAATTTTAACAATATTATGACCATTATCTTAATCGACTAAATACTATCATCATCATCATCATCATTTGATCATCATCTTCATCATGCCACATCGCGTGTATTTCTGCTATAAACCATGTCAGGTCAATCCACATCTTATGGAAAATTATGCTATGAAGCATCAGTCCGTGATCGTGAGAGAGCTAAAGTGGAGGTCAATTTTTCACTTATGTTTTCAATATTATTGTACTTTTAACAAACCAGACTCATAGCAATCTCATGGTTGTTACCCTTGATGAAGTTAATGCCCTTTTCATATACGAAAACAACAATCTTACGACGGCTGAATACCTTTTGAAGGGCATGAATCTTATTTTCTTTTCAGTTTTGCATCCGTGAGGCGTTGCCATTTGTCTGTGTTCCCATGCATATGTCAGTTGTAATCACTATTAATGGCGCAATAAAATGTGACGATTATGCAGCCATTTACCTCTTTATCTCAGCGGGGTATTTCCATACTAATCAAATTAACCATTTTCTTTTTTCCCTTTTGTTCTTTGCCCCTTACCCAGACAAACACCATTGCGACAATGCCTGCATTATTCCCTTCTTCTCCAGCGACCCGCACAATCACAAGGACGGAACCCCCGTCGTGCGCACGCGCACTCCGCATTCATCACACCTTCGACGCAACGCCTCTGTTCGGCGCGGCGAGACCAGAACCCCGCTGTCTGATTGGTGAACAGACCATGGGCAACGACGCTGCGGTTGCCATGGAGACTGCGGAAGCTGCTACGCCCAAGACGTGCGTGAAGTCGAAGCATCCAAAGCGCCGTCAGCTCGGCGTAAGTTTCGCTGCTCTCCCCAAGCGCGTGAAGCAGAGTGAGGACGAGGCCTCAGCAAACTCCAGCGTGCATGGCACCGATGGTCTACCAAAGAGGAAGCGTTACCAGCGATCGCGATCCCGCACGAGGAGTCCGTCTTGTGTCCAGAAGATTCGCCGCTTCAGACGGATCAAGGCCAACGACCGAGAGAGGAACCGCATGCACAACCTCAACCACGCCCTCGACGGCCTCCGCGAAGTCCTGCCAAAGTTTCCCGACGACACGAAGTTGACCAAGATCGAGACGCTCCGTTTCGCCCACAATTACATCTGGGCGCTGTCCCAAATGCTCAACATGGTGGACAGCAACGATGAGAACGGTTACCTAGCAACCGAGAACCCTTTCTCCGCTCTGCAGGAGGCGATGGCTGGAGCGATGGCTGGCCAGCGGAGCGACGCCGGATCACCGGAGTTAGACAGCCCCAACCAGAGTTATTTCTCCAGCTGCCGCTTCGAGCTCTCCACCCCGACAATCAAGGAAGAGTCTTCCCCGTCTTCCTCATGGGATCAGTTCATACCTGATAGTGGGGACGACCTGAGCTCTCCCGAATCGTCTGGGGCCGAGAGTGTAGGTGGGTCTCCGTACAAATCTAGCGGGCATGGTCAAGCGGCATACATGCACGATCACCATCATGATATTATGGATCGATTGGCGCCTTGCTCGTGGCTTGCGAACTAGTGATCGATAAAGCAATAATCATACTCTTCCTATGAACAATGACAATTGACCAAATAAATAGAATAAGAAGCACTGTATTCACGAACAATGATGATAGATTTTTCACTGACATTTCACATTTACTTCCTCAAGATTATAAATACAGTAAAATATTACAATTACGTATATGCAAGGATTTAGTTGCAGTTGTTTCCCATACTCCGTTACTACAAACCACTGAAACCAGTATACTGTTTTTTAGCGCCAAATAATATTTTTGTAAATCCTTGAAATTTTACAAGAATATAAAACAAATTAACTCACGTTTAACAACTCCCATCACTCAACTTCGTTTTAAGTTCAACCGTTTGCTGTGTTATTTAACAAAAAATTAATTTAATTTGTGGTGTTAGTGATTTAGTTTGTATTTTGTTTGAATATCCTGTTTTATTATTGCGTGTCTACCAGTGTTGAACATTCTTTATTTTTCTACCACGAATTTCTTTCACAACAAAAGTGCAATTGGATGAATCGTATTTGCTGATGAATTGTTGTTGTCGTTCAAAACGAACAAGCCGTCCAGTGTCCGACGACATTTTTAAATTAAAAAATTATAATCTGCTATTGAAAAATACGCGTTCATTTAACAAGTACAATCAAACCTGTCTTAGTGGCCATCTCTCTATAGCAGCTAACCTGTCTATAGTGGCAACCAAAAGTAATCCCCTGCAGAGAAAATCAACGACATGGAACCTGTTTATACTGAGGTCACCTGTCTACAGTGGCCACTTTTCTTGTTTCCCTTGGATGGCAATATACACAGGTTTGACTGTAATATTTTGTTTGTGTATTCATAAATAACCATTATCAATAATCATGTTCCATTTCAATAAGTGTTTTTCGGAGAAACAATGAAGTAAAATAACTTCAATTCAGTTTGCCCTTTAAAAAATAACAGCATTGTGATTATTTTTTAATCTCCCTTTTCAGATTATATGTTTAGTTTATCATTAGTTGATACATTTTCTACAATGTTGAAATGAGTTGGGAAATGTTATTAATGATGAAATAAGGGTGCTGAAGGAAGGGACAGAATGAAAACAAAAACGAGATGATTAATATAGAACAAAGAAGAAATTGAACAAAGACAAACAAACATTCATATCACTAAATTATGACCAGTGGTGAATTCATACAGTAATCACTAATTGTATTTGTTTGAAAAATCATGCATGCTACATGTATCTTTACATATAACGAGCTTGTATATAAGACATTCATATTTATCAACGGTTTATTTCTGTTTTGTACATAATGTATTTTGTTTGGTGCGAGGTGTATATAAATGTAAATTGTACCGATATATTTTTTGGTAAAGGCCTTTGTGGGGCACACGTTGCAATAATAATATGACTAAATGAATCGAGTAACATTTTATGCCGTTTGGTGCTTCACTTTGTTGCATTTTTGCTAGATAGCTGTACAAGTTATAGCTTACCCGTTCGTATATAATAGTTGATCAGTTTATTGTGCTATCATACTTTGACACATGTGGTTTAACAATTCAGACTTTTCTTAGGAACTTAATACCTACATGTATTTCAAAATGGTGTACACTAATGACATTAATCACAAGGTTAAATCAACATTTAGTTTTGTTTCTAGATCTTTGTTTTAATTTCTTTTGTCAATTGTCAGGATGACGCCTTTTCAATAAATTGCAGCGTACATTTCGTCGAAATTGTTAATTGAATTACCTCCGCCATGGAGGTTATGTTTTCGGTCCCGTTTGTTCGTCTGTATAGTGCGTTCTGCGCCTGCGCAGTCCTCGATCATTGGCGGAGGTATGCACTCCGTGAGTGCAATCTGTCTCCTTTTAAATGTATTTATTTTGTTGCAATTTGATTAATAATTTAATTAATATTACCATAGCTTTAAGATGCACATATCTTCCAATGAAATTTTTTTGCTTCTATGCTGTTTTAATTCCCATATTCCTAATACACGGACCGCCGAGATCCAGTAAGCAATAAATACCCATACATTGTACGTGCCTTGTAAATTGCCTACAGTTAATTGTGGTTTTACAAAATAATGCATGTATGATATTTCTGAGTGCATACTGATTCTTCCTCATGAATTGTGTGATATTTTATATGACTTTTCTTACTTATGCGGATCGTTTTTTCTCAGTTTTGATAGAACAATCGTTATTGACGATTATAATTTATTTTTGCTAAGTATAACGTCCTCAAATTCGATCGGTAATTTTGTACAATTATTCTCAAGCAATGTATGAAAATAACCATATTACGGTTATACATTTTATAATAAAATGTCTCTCGATAAAGTACAAATTGAAGATATTTGTGACGTGTAGTTATGTTTGTTAGTAATTTTGGTGTGTGCTTGGTGGGAGAGGGGGGGGGGGGGGGGGTGGTTATGAAAAGTGAAGATCAATTAATACATTGATAAATGAGTGGATGATGAATTCATGAATGTATGAATGAGTTGATTCATTAATGAATGAATGGATGGATGGATGAATGAATGAATGAATGAATGAATGAATGAATGAATGAATGAATGAATGAATGAATGAATGAATGAATGAATGAATGAATGAATGAATGAATGAATGAATGAATGAATGAATGAATGCGTTGATGCTATAATGAATGAATGAATGGATGGATGACTGACTGACTGACTGAATGGATGAATGGATGGATGGATGGATGGATGGATGAATGGATGGATGGATGGATGGATGGATGAATGAATGAATGAATGAATGAATGAATGAATGAATGAATGAATGAATGAATGAATGAATGAATGAATGAATGAATGAATGAATGAATGAATGAATGAATGCGTTGATGCTATAATGAATGAATGAATGGATGGATGACTGTCTGACTGACTGAATGAATGGATGAATGGATGGATGGATGGATGGGTGGATGAATGGATGGATGGATGGATGGATGAATGAATGAATGAATGAATGAATGAATGAATGAATGAATGAATGAATGAATGAATGAATGCGTTGATGCTATAATGAATGAATGAATGGATGGATGACTGACTGACTGACTGAATGAATGGATGAATGGATGGATGGATGGATGGATGGATGAATGGATGGATGGATGGATGGATGAATGAATGAATGAATGAATGAATGAATGAATGAATGAATGAATGAATGAATGAATGAATGAATGAATGAATGAATGAATGAATTAATTAATTAATTAATTAATGCATGAATGAATGAATGAATGAATGAATGGATGGATGAATGCATGTATGCATGAATGAAAGAATGAATGAATGAATGAAACAACAAACGAACTGACTGACTGACTGACTGACTGAATGAATGACTGACTGACTGACTGACTGACTGACTGACTGACTGACTGACTGACTGACTGACTGACTGACTGACTGACTGACTGACTGACTGACTGACTGACTAAATGAATGGATGGATGGATGAATGAATAAATAAACGAACAAACGAATGAATGAATGGACGAAAACTGAAGTAATGAATGAATAAATGAATTACAGTTTGTTGTATGTAAATTTCTCGCTCGAAGCTCGTGTTTAGCCCACTGCACACTACACGATCCGAATTTGATCCGACGAGCTAATTGAGTATCTGGACTAAAGAAGGACGTGCGTATTTAGAGCATGTAGTATAGTTCAGATACGGAATTGTTCGTAAAATCGGATTGCGTACAGTAGTTTGTGGTGGGGTCAAGAAAAAACTTGGATCCAATCATAGTTTGCGTTATAAGAAAAACAACCATTAAAGTGATCCATTAACTCTATATTTTCCCCAAAAGTGATATTTGAGACTTCAATCATATATACCAATATCATTGTAAGATTGTCGGGAATGATATGTGAGATTTCCACAGAAAAGGAATAATGTTTACCTAGTGAAAAAAAGAGTAGGTAAATCGATGTCTAATTGTATCCCGATCGTTCGCGTTAAAGGGATAGTTGATTTTTGGTTTAGAGGGCGCTACACAACATAATTTGTTTGTAAGATAATGACAAACAGAGTGTCAAATTGGAAAGAGCATACAATTCTAATGACATAATTAACTTTATTTGATCAAAATCGGTTCAGAAAGGGCAGAAATATCCATAAACATAACCATTTGTAATAAATGTAGGGCCCGACAATTATTCGATAATTTTGAACCAGCCGTTAAAAAAACTTTTAAAATGCTTCCTCTTTTTAAAAATGTACAAAAGAAGTTTTTAAATAGTTATTAATTATCTCTCTATCTAATCACTATTTCAACAAAACATCACATGCACAATATTTTATTTTAAATGGTTGAAACCAATTAGTTTTTAGAGAACGCACTATTGAGTTTTAACGGCTCTTTTTGAATGATAACAGGCTTTTTACTTAGTCATTTGTAATTGTTCATGTTATAACTATTAGTTTGTAATGTAATTGTGCAGGTTTTGGTAACTAAAATTCAGTTTGACCAAAACTGTACTCTCTTTACCATAAACTCAACTATCCCTTTAAGTATCCGAATGCGAATGTATGGAGAATTTAGTATCCAAATTCGGATACTATTGACTACGGTCGAAAGCGTCTACAGACGCTTTAAAATTAATTCTTAAATATCTTTAAATTATGGGACCATTTGAAAAATCAGAACCCATTGCATTCGTCTGTTACTATAGCCACGCAACAAGGTACAAGAGAAGTTCCTATTTATTTTCGTTGAATTTTGGCAAAGTTATTGGATCTCTTAATAGCCCGGTCACATATCAACGGATTGCGCAAACGTATGTCAAACGGAGAGCTTAATTTTTCATTCATTCTATGCGTTTCTTGTCCGTTCCTTGTCCGGTGATGTACGTTGTTCTATGTTTTGTACATGAAGCAATGGAGACGACTTTCATCACCGGATAATTTAATTTCGCAAATTGTCTATTCGTTGGGCATACGTTTCCGCTATCCGTTGATATCTGACCGGGCCATTAAACCGCCAATTTATCATCGAACATGGCAAAAGGGCAGGAAGTTTGCCCCCAAAAAATCCTAGAAAAATGGGTTATATGACCTAAAATTCATACTTCTTTGTCGTTGTGTGATAAAGTGATGAACGGATTCCAGAAAATATCTACTCTGTTCACAATATATTGTGTGAAAGGTCAATATACTTTGATACCAATCTCTATACTATCATATTATTCCTGCTCGTAGTTGGAACAATTGACATACCTGGCACAAAGTAGTCTTCATGCATGGTCACGTCGGTACATCATTTCAATCCGACCGACAAAAAAACTTGTGAACAAGTCCACTCCCCGGGGAGCATACTATCCACATAATATTGTCATGCTATGCATGTTGAAATACATTTGTTGAATTATGGCTGTTGTTATGTTCTTTATTGTTGTATTGTTTTGCGCCTCGAGTAAGTTTCTAGAGAAATTCGCAACATAAGTATTTTTTTTTTGTTATTATCATTAAGACTAATTAACACCCATCAATGGTTCCATATATACTCCTATCATGCATAGGGTGGTTTTCTGTAAGTTAATCGTGGGAGATGGTATTAAGATCAACAGATACAGAGATGAACAAAATACTGCTTTACTGGACGGTTACATTTTGTTAAATTTGACATTGTATTGGATTTTTATCATGTTGTGCTTTGTATTGTTATAATCTACTATATCTCCATTTATTTCACTTGCATTTGATTTTGTATTTTGGATATGGACAATAAACAAACTGAACTGAACTGAAAGACAACGATATCGGGGTATCTCGAACCCGGGACCTCCTTAGAGGAAGTCATGCACCGATAAACCACAACATATCAATTTAAAGGGATAGTTGAGTTTTGGTATATATAGAGGGCGCTAAACAAAATAATTTCTACAGAAATACAATATAGAAATAATTTCTTGGTAAGATAATGAAACACCGAGTGTCAAATTTGAAAGAGCTTACAATTGTACTTACAGAATAAACTTTATTTGATCAAAATCGTTTCAGAAACGGCTAAAATATCCATAAACATAACCATTTGTAATAATTGTGGGGCCCCACAAATATTTGATAATTTTGAACCAGCCGTTAAACAAACTTTTACAGTGCTTCTTCTTTTCAAAAATTAACAAAAGTGTTTTTTAAATAGTTGATGATTATCTCTCTATCAAATCACTATTTGAACAAAACATGCACATATTTTTTTTTAATTTTAAATGGTTCAAACCAATGAGTTTTTAGAGAACGCCCGTTTTAGTTTTAACAGCTCTTTTTGAAAAATTCCTTTCGAGCATGGTGGAGTTATAATTATTAGTCTGTAATGTAATGGTGCAGGTTTTTGGTTACTAAAATTCAGTTTGACCAAAACTGTACTCTCTTTACCAAAACTCAACTATCCCTTTAAACATAAAAGGGATCTCGTAACACTGTCCAAATCCACAAAACTTAATTAGAAATCTAGTGGTTCTCTCATACCTGCGAATGTAGGACCAATATAGAAGCATGGAACAGGATTTTTTTGTTTTCTCTTCTGTTAAAGAGATATTTATGTTCGCCCATTACTCGGCCATATAACATCCATTTAACGTCAAAATTTCACAAAATACTCAGAGGACATATCACATTACAAAACTACACATTTTATCAGCCATTCAGCACATGCCAACAAAGTTACTAGATCCCTTTAAATAAACTCAAGTAAACCATCAAAGCTGACTCAAGCAAACAAGTAAACCCCATTCATTCTGTATCGTCATAAAAACGGAGTGGGAATAATGTAGGAACATTCCGGAAATATATTTCCTTTACTAATTGTGATTTCTAACCATGATACATTTCATATTATAAATGCAAGTGTAGCATCAAAAATCTGAAATATTTAACGATGGGATAAACTGTATCATCAAATGAGGTTAAAGCCCCTTTTCGTCCAAAAGTCAAGGATGAATTATTGTGACACTTGTATATGCGCCACAATTATGTTCGAATAATCTATGCTTGTAATCTGTTTTTGTCCACAATTCAATTTCAAAACTAGTTACAGTTTCATAGAGGATTAAATCAACAATTGTCCGACATTAATTGAAGTCACGACCTTTCAATTTTTAGAAGAAAAATATTTACTCTGGTTTCTTTTCAAGTCAGCCCCTAAACGTAACGAGACACAAATATTTCACTCTGAATTGATGCAAATCATAATTCGTCATTTATAACCGACGTTTATAACAGTTTCGTTCTATTTCGATTTGTATTCTCCCTCTTAGTTAATAGAAATGGAGCGTAACAAGGGACAATGGTCTCAAAACCGGCCCAACCAGAAGCAACCAGTCATGACCAGATTACATGCTCCCTCCACTCACTGTACGGTACAGATTTATCCATGAAAATTAAGGACAGAGCTGAATGTAGAGCTGGACTTGCGTCTACGTTGAGTCCTCGTCCCCAAGTAGCTTTGCGGAAACTTCTTTTTGCGTATACAGTTGGGCGATATATGCACGATATTCAATTGTTTGGTTTACTTGGTCTAGTTGATCGTCTGTTTCATCATACCATATCATTATTTCTATGTATAATTACGGTCAGAAGGTTGAACTAGCCTGAAGGGAAACCACCTCATATCCTACAAACCCATTTCTTGTATAATATTGTTAACAATAGATTTTGTGGATTTTCTTCAAAGGTTGCATGTGTGTACAAAGATCAAATTCAATTACTTAATTTGTTTACCGCGAATAAATACCACGTTTGAAAACAATTTGATTCCACTTCTTCTCTTTGTGTAAGAAAACAAAATCAGTGTAAAGTTTAACAACCGGCTCCTTTTCACAAGTTTCATGAATATTTATGTTGAGCCGGTGCGATGATTTTCAAACTGCTATCAGGTCTAAAAACCCGATTGGTCTAATACTAGTCCTTTCATTTAACATTCACAATGTCTATGTGCCAATTTATACCCCAGTCACACCGAAGACCGAATCCAGACCGACACGAGACCGAATAATTCGGGGACGTTGCGGGGACGTTCGGGGTGCTAGCGGTTTGGTGTCGAAGTGGTATCGGAATTGTCGGTCTCTTGTCGAGGTCCAGTACGGACTCCGAATTTGTCGGAGTGGGTTCTTTCGAGCGTGCTTGAAAGAACCCACTCCGACAAAGTATCGGGGTGCTTGCGGGGAGGTGTCGGGGTCGTGTCGGGGACGGTTCGGGGAATGCGGGGAGGATTCGGAGTGGATTCCATCTGGTGTCGGAGTGAACATTCGGGCTGGGTTCGGTTTTGATGCCATTCGGATTCGGCCGAACTGAAACCGCAAGAAAAAAGAATTGAAATGTTGTACTCAAATGATGCCCGCAACTACACCGATACCAAACCGAATCAAGACCGAATAGCCCTCGATCGATGTGATATTTACCCACTTATAAGCACATCCGGTATTTGGAAGAGGGTTGATATCTTGGGCATATTTACCTATAATTTGTTTCTTGAAAAAAAAAAATCCTATATTGCTTTGAGCCGTGCTATGAATATAATTATAGTCAAGAAATTTGTTTAAATACAAGAACTAAAAGCAATAAAATGTATCAACCCACAAACTTTCGGCAACAGCATTATTATGTCTATTTGTAAGTGGCATGTTAGAGAGTCGATCATTGTGGGGGTGACACACGCTCACACACACACACATACTTGTAAGCACCGGCAAACGGGGACTCTTGACTCTTTACCTGGAAAATGGGGACTCGCGAAAAACAAAGGATAGGGGGGGGGGGGGTTCCTCATGCAGCTAATGCACATCTAGGCCAGGGGGAGGGGGGTATCCAGGTAATATCACATGAGGGCGGTATAGTAGTTTTCTTGCCGATCACGACACACGGACGATGTAAACCACACACTCCGATACACACAAAAATTTCACATTTACATTCGAATCGGGGATGAGCTTCAGAACGGGCAGCAGTTCAGTTAGTTACATTCTAAACGTGGACAAGCAGTGCTTTCTCATTGTAATTCTAACCGCGGACATCCGCAGTTGGGGTGTGTCCGCGATTAGATGGTGTTTTGTCACATGTATGTCCCCGATTTGATGGTGTTTACAAACACACACACACACACACACACACACACACACACACACACTTACGCTCATTCACACAAACACGTACTAAAGATGCACTAATACAAAATTATATGTAATATAAAGACCACCATCCCATAATGTAAGTACTTAAGCTGAACTAATAGTTTGATTGGGGTCTCTTTCATCACACCTGAAAGATATTCATAATTGATTTCCATGATATATACCATTTTTATTTTATGAGTGGACCTCGTACACAATTATTACGTTATATGTATGTTCACGATTACTTTGAAGAATGAACGTTACTGATCATTCCGAGGTAATGACATGTCATGTGACCGAGTTATGTGCGAATTGCCCTACTCATTACACCAACGTCATTCACAGTTGGAATTCTCCAATAGAGATTTTCGAAATTTAAATACGCTAAGCATACATCAAAACAACGTGCGCCAAAACCTGTTCTTAAATTGGTGATATGAATACAACGAGGTATGTAAAAAAAAACACTCGGAAGTTTGTGGACACTGCTAATAGATCCCTTTTAAGTAATTTATGAGTTTAGAAGTCAACTAAAAACATTATACAATCACTAAAGATAAAACATTACTGCTGTTTAATGATTTTTTGTATTTATATCATTAAAATATTCATTTCAAACATATAAAGAAACTGATCAGATAATGTGATTGAAAAGGAGCAAAGAAAATGTGATTTCAACGGGATTTGAACCCGGACCTCCGGATTGCTAGTCCGGTACTCTTACCAACTGAGCTATAGAAAACCCCCAATAAAACCCTATTATGGCGCTCGTCCCTGAAACCCCTTAATTTTCATTGCTCGAGTGGTCAGAAGCTATTATAAACCTGACATAAGCCCGAAGGATAGAAATCAACTTGGTGATATATATGCAAGGGATCACCAAAGTGATACAGCTTTTTATAATAATTGATTCAAACACATAAATAAACGGACCAGAAATATATATTGTGATTAGAATGGGATAATAATATTCAGTGAAATATTCCCTAATTTCACTTTCAAAAGAAGCAACATAATATAGCCAGCTCCCTCCAAGTACAAGTCATATGTTGTTTCATTTAACATGTTTAAGTTCAGGATTACTTCATCTTGTACATTACTTTGACAAAGAATCATAAATCAGACAAAAATTCGCAAACAATCATTTTCGTAATGTTGAGTTAGGAAATAGAACATGAAACTGATATCAGAAACGATTATCGTTCAGATGTAGAGTAAACCCAAGTGTCGTATTTATACTAGTGGAATGAATTCGGGCTGCGTTCCATGTGAGTTCGGAATTGTCGGTTTCATGTCGGGGTCCATTCAAATATTATCGGGGTCGTATCGGTCTTGATTCGGCCGAATGCAAACCGAATTCACGCGATGAATAGAAGACCGAATGATTTTGGTGTGACTGCTAGCCCCAGTTCGGTCTCTTGTCGGAGCCCGATAAAGCGAAATTTGAAATTTAGTTCGGTTTGGTGTCGGTCTGGGTTCGGTCTTGCGGTGTGACTAGGGTAGCTAATGACAACATGAGGTTGTATAATGTTGATCTATTGTTGGTATTTCGTCTTATATTCAAATCGGATATATATGTTGGTTTTGTTCTAGACCAAATGGTAGTATATACAGCAAAAAACGCCGTTATTTCTGCCGGAATTCGGGGCTGGTAAATTCGCAAACGCTCTGGATGCCAACACAGGCATTTAGAAAACACACAGACTTTTTGTTAAACAAAATATAATATAATTTAAAAAAAAATGGGTGCAGTTAACAGATGGGACGACGAGGGATGGACCGTTTAATTTTTTGTTTAACGGTTGTAAAAATATAAATTGTATTTTTGTGGTTTTCCTCAAGGTAGGGGTTATATGACATAACGGGGAGGGTTCCATACAGGATATTTTGCACCCTCCACTCCCCCCCCCCCCCTCCCCCACACACCTTTAGTTGCGGTCCAGAAGGAAACAAAGGCTTTACCGACATTTTGGAATCACGACAAAACAGTGCATGAAACGACAGGTGAGGGGTGTTCGACATACCCCACCACTGTGATGATAACATCATACGTGATTAATATCGCACTTTCATATTTATCCTTTTAGGTATATATATTTATCCTTTTATGTATATATTTGTCTTTCACGTACGGAGTCAAATTCCATCAACCATTTCATTTGGACGAATTTTTCACACAATATTGACAGAGAAGGTGATTCCTGTCACTTGATATTTCATATTAACCATTCTTACCATTTTCTTTATTGGTCAATAGTCTTGTGTTTACCCAATAAGACAAAAACATATTTACCATGTTCAGGGGATGGAATAAGCGTAACAAAGCTAAGTTTTGTGGTATGTTTCTTATCTTCTTTGTGTACATGTTAGGAAAGACGGAAAGACAGAACGGTGCTGTATATAAGTAGCCACCACTATTGTTATTATTATTATTATTATTTAATGATGATGATGATGATGATGATGATGATGATGATGATGATGATGATGATGATGATGATGATGATGATGATGATGATATGACATCTATTTTAAACTTTTGATCACAATACAAATATTTACCTCCGAAATCAAGTGGACTTGAAAGAGGTTCGCATCTTGGACAGGGAGGCTCGATACTTCGAGACAGGGGTGAAGGAAGCAATCTACATCCGGGCCTTTCAACCTTCACTGAACCGAGACGGGGGGCGATACAAGCTACCGAATGTCTACGACCCGATGATCGATCGTTACGTCACGAAAGGTAAAGTCGGGTCACATCGCTGACGAAGGCTGTAGATGACAGCCGAAAATTTCGGAGGTAAATATTTGTATTGTGATCAAAAGTTTAAAATAGATGTCATATTAACTACCAATACAGATGAACTTTCATAGTAATGATGATGATGATGTCAATGGTGAAGATGATGATGATAATGATGCTGCTGCTGCTGCTGCTGCTGCTGATGATGATGATGATGAGGATTATTTGTGTATATAGTGATAATGACGACGATGACAATAATGTCGATGATGATAATGATGATTATGGTGATGATGGTGATGATGGCGGTGAGGATGATGATGATATTGTTTGTTTATATAAAATTGTTTAAAAATTAATGATATATATATATACAAATATTCTCTTGTAACAATAATTTTAAAAAAAGAGTTTGTTCCTCAGTAATTCATGAAATGCAGTGACCATCTCAATTATGAGAAGTCCATTTCCCTCGATTGGTCAATTGGGTAAGTCCCTGCTTCAAACAGGACTACAATATTTCACTCTACGATAACCCTGGCTGCCTGGGCAGGATTAAGTCCTACTTGTCGTTAGTTACGTTACCAATGATCAATTCTACAATAATCGGACAAAGATCTCTAAAACCAAATAACAGTTTTGGGAAAGTTACCGAAAACATCAATATTGGCCAAACTAATTTATCTATGTTGTTGAAAAGGTATTTAAAAAGGGCTTGTGTGGTAAAATCCGAACCTAAGCATCGTTAAGTGCAGAAATATCGGAAGAAATCCAATGTGAATGGCCGCCCGTGAAGTTTATAAATCCACCGCCCGTTCGCACCTGTCCGCGCCGCTGGGCTGGAGATATCGACAAGCCCGCATACCGGGGGCATACCAGAGACAACGGGGTCTTTTGGACGTAGCGTATGCGCGTTTCCGCGTTGGTGGTACGATTTGCAGCAAATCAGTTTTATAAGTTTGCAAATATATCAATTAATTAGTAGGCGGTTTCCTGGCCAAATTTGTATAATCTCATATTAGTAAAATTATATTCTTTCACATGGTTGGTAATAAGAGCGTACATTTCATTTTTTTTTGTTTGTGTGGGGTGTTTCCCACTACTGTCATTTCCCTTTAACCACAAGCAAAATTATTCCCAGTCTTTTTCCTCCATTGCTAAGTCCCTACTTCAAATAGACGTATAATATATAACTATGATAACTATCTATCATTATACGATAGCCACTGGGCATGATAAACACATGTCGTCGCTAGTTACGTTCCCATCGATCGATTCTACAATAATCGGACGAGGATCTTTAACCATTTAAGCAAATTATTCGCAATACCTTGTCCCCCATACCATTGGTCAAGTGGCTGATTGGTCAAGTGGCTTCAACTCTATGACAACCACTGGGCAGCTAGGATTAAGTCTTATTAAGTTACGTTTCAATCGATCATTTCTAGCTACAATAATCGGACGAGGATCTTTAACAATTTTAAAACAAATTATTGGCAATCCATTTTTTCACCATTGGTCAAGTCCTTACATGAGAAAAAAAAAGACGCACAATCCATCACACCGTGATAACCAGGCATATGCCTCGGCAGGATTAAGTCATAGTTATTTAGTTTCGTTGTCATCGATCAACTCTACAATAATCGGACGAAAATCTGTAACAATTTAAACGATTTATTCGCAATCTATTTCCCACTATTGGTCAATTACTGACCAAATCCCTACTTCAGAAGGACTACGATCTATCACTCCATGATAGCCAGGCACTGGGTGGGATTAGGTCATCATGGTCATAATTAGTTACGTTTTCACCGATCAAATCTACGATATCGGACGAAAATCTGTAACCATTGTCCAGGACTCGGTAATCTGCCTTTATGCTGTCGATCGACAACTGACTGCCGAATGAAATTTCTTGCAAGGTTGAAATTGTGTTGGCACGGGTCGCACATTTTGCTTTATTTTGATGCATTATGTCGACGTTCGGTTGCTTATCTTATGTGACCAGGGGATTTTTTTACAAAGATCACAAGTCAAACATACCACTAAGTTGGACTTAAATATTATGGAAAGCCATTTGAAGCTTCGGAATCAAACATATTTAAGAGCCCTAAAATGCAAATTGTTGAAACCCTTCAAATACATTTTATATAAATAGGCCTAACTTGAAGTCTCTTTGATAAAAGAAAATGTTCATGATTTGTATTAACATTTCAGGCCTTTTTAAAGAACTTGTTTAACACTTTTACAAAGAAACTAGTAGCTTTCCATAATTGTTAAGTCCAACTTAGTGTTAAAGGGGTAGTTTAGTTTTGGTAGAGAGGGCGCTGCACATCACAATTTTTTTGTGAGGTAATGAAAAACTGAGTGTCGAATTTGAGAGAACATGCAATTTTAATGGCAGAATAAACTTTATTTGGTCAAAATCGACCCAGAAACGGCTGAAATATCAATAAATATATCTGATCTTATAATTATTTGGGGCCCAAATAATTAAACGATTTTTTCAAAAAATTAACAAAATGCTTGCACTTTTTCAAAAAATTTCAAAAGTGTTTTTTTAAATAGTTGTTGATGATCTCTCTATTAAATCATTATTTCAATAAAACATCACATGCATAATTTTGTATGAAAAATGGTTGAAACCAATGCCTTTTTAGAAAGCGCCCTCTTGTGTTTTAATGGCTCTTTTTTAATGATAACGGGCTATTTACTTAGTCGTTTGTAATTTTGTATACCTTTCGAGCATGGTGGAGTTATAACTGTTAGTTTATAATGTTACTGTCCAGGTTTGGTTTCTAAAGTGCAGCCTTACCAAAACTGTACTACCCCTTTAAGTTTGAATTGTGATTTTTGTCAAACACCCCCCAGTAAGCCTTGTGGATATCATACCGTTATATTTATGTTCGTATGATCGATGCTAATGTTGACCTTTGTACATCGATCTCTCCCATTTTTTGTATTGCACATACACACACGCATACATATATAACACACACATAAACCTCCCCCACACTCATTATAACAACAATACAAACAAATTTAATCAGATCAAGCTAAGATTACGTTATTGATAAGGAGTTCAACTGAATACCTCAAAGGAGTCAAAGCACTTCTTCTTATTGGCGCTAAGTATTTAACTTATATAATCTATATTTAGTAGGAGGATACAATCAATTATATAATTGATTGATTGATTGGTTTATAACAACAGTTGTATACATTTGGTAAGTGAGTATGTCTTTAGATTAAATATACAATAATATCAATACGAACAAATATTTAAACCATAAGGATTATTGTTTTATATCGCTTCATAGATATTGCATTAAAAAAAATGCTGGTAGTATTTGTTTACATTCGTATTTGTTTTTCTTTAAAAATCCTAAAGGTTATCTAAATGTTGCAGTCACATCTAACCGTAAACAAAGTAAGCTTGCCGTAAGGGCCACTTAATGCAATGTTTGGTGAAATGCGGTTCGACGTGGCTGAGCCATGCACTGCGAAACAACCACATGTAGGCCACATGTATCGGCGTTAAAGTAAAGAGACATTTATATCAACAACAAAAATAGATCAATCAATATTAATGGGTTGAACGAAATTGTTATCAATTGAAATCTGATACATTTCTTCCGTTCCAAGGCCGATAAACTGGAATACAGAAGAAGAACATTCGCATAAAAACAGCAATCGAAATTGAAGAAAATAACGGCAGGTAGTTAGAAATCGGCACGCGAACTAACGGAGACCTATATCACGATATTGATATTATTGATTTGCTTTCCTTTTTAACTCGCCGAAGTGACGCGATATACATGTATGTATACACCATAACTCATGTGAAAATAACAAAAGGAATGTATTTAATAATGATAGTATGATATATTTATATAGCGCCTATATACTGCAAAGCCTACGTCTGGTGGGGGGAGGGGGGAGAGGGGGGGGGGGGGGGGGGAGCGGGCGGCTACCACGGGCCTGCGAAAGATCTCTTGCATGCTGCGGGAAAGTGATGTTAAAATTTGTACTAATGTTCGTTATTTATTATCAAAATGTGTGTGTTCCCTTATATACCCAAATCCGTAGCTACACATTATAGTGTGAAACACGGTTAATCTCTTTATTAGGACATCAACCGAATTAAACACGGACGTGACCTAGCTAAGTATTCTCAAAATAGGGCAAATTCTTCCCACAGTAATTATAGAACTCCTCTTCATGTATGTCTAATATTAAGGTTTAATAACAACAATCAACTATTATTGCAATTTCAGAAAAGAAAACTGAATGAATACAATTTGAAATAGATCAAACGCCACGCAAACAGACAGTGTTGAGACAGTCGACCTTTTTGTCAGTTTGTACCACGCAAAGAATGACACAGGCTTAGATGTTTTGGTACCGTTGTTTGATATTAAATAGTTGTACAACACTTTGCAAAGGGTTGTGTAATTGATAAACATACAATTAATCACCAACACTGACGGGACGGAACCAACGGGGCCTCATGGTTCCGTGTGCGCCAAACCTCTGTTTGGAGACAATAGAACCACGAAAGACGCGTACGTCCTAGACAATAGATAGTCTTCTTCTGGAGACCCATGAACACATACTTTAGTATGGTGATAAGTTTTTAAATTATATAATTTGTCTGGGAAAATATTTATCTGAACTTGTTGGTAGAATGGACTACTCAAACTATTACCTTTAATTTAAAGGAATATTATTTTTAGGTTGTTGGTTCCCTTTAATCTTGTTTTATTAAAAGCGTACCGCTTTCGCTCAAGGCGATCTAGTCTGGCTGTGTCTACCGTGTCTTTCTGCTCGTGGTGCGTGTATGTGATCGCTTATCACGGCCCATTTGTAGTCAGATAAATGCGACAATACCATGAATACTAGCTAGGCCTGCGAACACAATTCGATTGTAATTTTCGCTGTTACATTTCCAATCTCCAATCTGTCCAACCCTCAAACGGTGTCAAACAAATGAAATCAAACTGATAACTTTGTTTGACTTGCGATTGCGTGTATAGAGCAGGAGGGATGCGATCAGTCAAGTGAAAACGGCCAAGTCAAAATATTTACTCTCATCATTAAATCCCACTAATAGGACGACAAACAAAATTATGATCTTGTAATATCACGCCTTTTGAAAAGCGAACAATTGGGGGGGAGTGAAAAGACACAGACATGACAGGTTCATTTTCAGACAGAATTATTCGGGAGGCCTGTTTTGAAGTGCCGGTCGTCTTTTATCGCGAAAAACATGTTTGTGGATTAACAAATATGATTAGCAGCATTGACAAACCTTTTTATGTCAATGAATTGATGTGCGGAAAGATTGTATCTTCTTCCTCTTGTGAAACGAATTAAAGCGGTAACGTCCTTCACAAAGGTGTTGGGAGGAACATTAAAGTGGGTCGAGCGGAACGCTCAGAAATTGTAACAATTAGAACACCAAAATAAAGGATGCAATTGGATTATTCACAAGAAAATGCAAACAAATAAGCAAAACGGAGGTTTTACGACCATGTGAAGTAGATGAACGCATTTGACCCATTTTTTGTTTTAAAGCTTCACTTTACTTTCTCTTCAAATTTGTAATTTTCTCCCGCTAATCTAAGAAGAGTTTCGACGTATTTTACTGTCGTTGTTGCGCGTATATATTTGGATGTCGAATCTTATAATTTGTGATAAATTTTGAAAATATGATTAATTCGAAATACATGAATACACAACAACAAAAATCGCTACATGCAGTTCGAAGTCACATAATTATTGTGGATGTTGACGATGTTACTTAGACCTCTTGAACATGTTATTGAACTGTATAGCACTGTGCAGGTGTGACCCTCTGGCTTTGACATGTTTCTTGATGTTCCTGGGATTGAAAGCTTGGCTGTAAGGGGTGCCGGTGTGACAGGGATAAGTGGCCAGCAAGGGATGATTGGCAGTGACGTCATCGTTTTCGAGACTTCATACAGACGGAGACACACATAAACACTCAAACACAAACATACACACATGCATACGGGCAATCAAACGAACCCATTTTTTACCCATACAGCACATATAAAGGGGTAGTACAGTTTTGGTAAGGCTGAACTATAGTAACCAAGACCTGCATAGTAACATTACAAACTAATAGTTATAACTCCACCATGCTCGAAAGGTATACAAAATTACAAACGACTAAGTAAAAAGCCTGTTAAAGAGCCATTAAACAAGAGGGCGCTCTCTAAAAAGGCATGGGTTTCAACCATTTTTCATACAAACTTATGCATGTGATGTTTTGTTGAAATAATGATTAAATAGAGAGATCATCAACAACTATATATTTAAAAACCGCTTTTGAAAATTACAAAAAAAGTGTAAGCATTAAAAAAAAAAAATTAATCATCGAATAAGTTTGGGGTCCAAATTTATTACGATCGGATATATTTATTGATATTTCAGCCATTTCTGAACCGATTTTGACCAAATAAAGTTTATTCTGCCATTAAAATTGCATGTTCTTTCAAATCCGGCACTCAGTTTTTCATTACCTCACAACAAAATTGTGTGTCTACCAAAACTGAACTACCCCTTTAACCCATTCATGACGTTACACTGACGCATTTGACGTCACTCATACAGCATAAACGTTGTTGTGTGTTAATTCAAAAATTGAACTTGAATAAATACAAATTGAACTAATATGCCACGAAACATGGCTTTTACACGTGACACACACACACACACACAAACACACACATAAAACCCACATTTGCGGAGTGATTTTGACAGACACCCCTTGATTAAATTTGCCCTGGACACATTACGGTTTTACGGTGACGGGATGGCAGCTAGATATGCCATAGATGAGTTAAAGGGATGGTTGAGTTTTGGTATAGAGGGCGCTACACAAAATATTTTTTGTGAGATAATGAAAAACTGAGTGTCAAATTCAAAAAAGCATACAATTTTCATGACAGAATAAACTTTATTTGATACAAAATTGGTTCAGAAATGGCTGAAATATCCATAAACATAACCATTTGTAATAAATGTGGGGCCCCACAATTATCAGACAATTTTGAACCAGCCGTTAATTTTTTTTGTAATGCTTCCTCTTTTCAAAAAAATCACAAAGTGTTTTTTAAATAGTTGTTGATAATCTCTCTATCTAATCACTATTTCAACATAACATCACATTCACAATATTTTTATTTCAAATGGTTGAAACCGATGAGTGTTTAGATAGCGCCTTCTTGAGTTTTAACAGCTCTTTTTGAATGATAACAGGCTTTTTACTTAGTCATTTGTAATGTTGTATTCCTTTCGAGCATGGTGGAGTTATAACTATTAGTTTGTAATGTAATGGTGCAGGTTTTGCTTGCTAAAATTCAGTTTGACAAAATCTGTACTCTCTTTACCAGAACTCAACTATCCCTTTAAGGTACTGGTGGGTAACTGTTGGTTTTAAATTATTGTCGAGAAGTGTGGTGAATTGACCTCTCTTCTTCTTCTTCTTCTTGATTATAACTTGAAGAAAGAGGGTCTTGAAGAAAGAGAGAACAAAATCAGGGGTTGTTTCACAAAGATTCAAAGTTGAACTTAAACATATTAAAGGGATATTTGAGTTTTGGTATAGAGGGCGCTATAAGAAATAATTTGTTTGTGAGGTAATGAAAAGCTGAGTGTTAAATTTGCCAGAGCATACAATTTGAATGACAGAACAAACTTAATTTTATCAAAATCGGTTCAGAAAGAGCTGAAATATTCATGAATATAACCATTTGTAACTATTGTGGGGCCCCGCAATAATTAAATTTTTTTGAACTAGCCGTTGAAAAAACCGTCCAAACCCGGGCAAGAGTACGAAGCGTGAGGGGTACATGCCCGGGTGCAGCCCCGGTGCAGCGCTTCCATGTAGCCGGCGGGTAGATTAGCAATTATTAATAGTAATAGGGATCCTTCGCGCATCCCGGCGCGGCTAGTAGCGGGCGGCTGTGGTGCTATAGCGAGCCACCTCCCCTCCTGATTTCACGCCTCAACTAACTTCAATCGAATAACTGTAATGGGAGCTTAACTCCCAATATTCTCTCCCATTTTTGTTTTCCATTTCGTTGAAATCACAACTGATATTTGTAAACCCGCGGCACGTCATACCCTCTGGCCATAAACATAATAAATAAACCTAGAACATTGCACACAAAAGTACACTGTATACTTATACTTAGGTACTCAATATTTCTGTTTCGTATTTTCATTAAAAATGTTTATTCCAGTATGCCTTATTAAATCATTGCCTATGGGTACCTGGCGGGCCCTGTATTGACTATGTGGGGATTGCAAACTCTAGTAGGGAAAAAGTTACGGAACAAGTGACATACATCTGCGGGTTTATCATTACTATTAATTCTATGCGATGCACAATAATTGTATGAAAACATTTTATGAATCCATAAAGCAAAGAATACTGATAAGAGGTTTGTGATATTATCATGTATATAATAGTAATAATAGTAATAACAATAATAATTATAATAAAAAAAATAAAAATAAAATAAAATAATAATAATAATAATAATAATAATATTAATAGTATTAATAATAATACAAATAACAATAATGATAATAATAATAATAATAATAATAATAATAATAATAATACTAATAGTATTAATAATAATAAAAATAACAATAATAATATTAATAATAATAATAATAATAATAATAATGAAAATAATAATTATAATAATAATAATAATCATAATAAGAAAATAAAACAAATTATAATAATAATAATAATAATAATACTAATAGTAATAACAATAATAATAATGATAAAGATAATGATAATGATAATGATAATAATATTATAGGATTTCTCGGCCAATTTCGTAAACTTTTCATACGTATTGATTAAAGCGGTTCATTCAAATTCGCGAAAATAAGCTGAAGGCTTACAACTGTCGTTCAAAATTGTATTTCCTTAATTCTATTTAGCTCTTCACTCAAATGATTTAGCACTAATAGCATTCAATTTAAAAAGCACGCTATTAGCATTCAATTTCGCCAACGGAATTCACGGAAGGCGGTATTACGTAATCACACATTTTCTCGCTTTAAATTGAATGACAATTTTACGAAATAGAAACACGTTTTAAATCGAATGCAAACAAAATGTTTTCGAATGATCGTTATATGAATTAAAATGCTAGCAAACGAATTTGAACTATAAAATACAGATGCGGTGACAAAATCGGCGAAATTGAATGCACACAAAATGAATTCGTGTGGCCAACTTACGCAATTGACCGAGACATCCTATAATAATAATAATAATAATGATAATCATAATAATGGTGGCTACTTATATAGCGCACGTTCCGTCTTTCGACGCTCGCGGCGCATCACTTTTATTACCCCGGTCAACGAATACATATACTGCACTCAATCCAGCACACAAAGTGCAAATGTTCTACTTCCTAGGGGGGAGCATTCCGGCCATGCAAAGTCGTCAAGAAGTGACAAGACATGTCAAGACGTCACGATTTTTTTTTGAAAATTTCAAAAATTGTCGGGACGATTCGTGGTACCTCCAGACCGAACAAGACCGATCACGACTCACTATACGAAGTGCCAAGAAATGGCTTCCGACGCAAAGAAGACACCCACCAGAACCATCAAGACATATAAGTCTTGATGGTTCTTGTGGGTGTCTTCTTATATATATATATAGAGAGATCGTGGCGATTCGTGATCAAAATCGTGAAAGTGGGACGGCCCCTTTATAGTTTTTGTAATTGTCTATACCTTTCAAACATGGTGGAGTTATAACTATTAGTTTGTAATGTTATTGTGCAGGTTTTGGTTACTAAAGCTCAGCCTTACCAAGACTGTACTACCCCAATAACAATAAATTGTACATTTGAGTTGGAATTGCTTCCAATAAAGATGAGCCCTACAGAGACTTCGACAAGCAGAACTTATGTTACCCTTTGTCAGTCCACCCTATTAAAGGGACTGTCCCTCTTTTACAAAACGTCTGAACAGATTCCAGTTGACGGATGGGGATGAATGTAACACACACAAAACAAATCAGATCGAACAGCCCTGTAATTTGGATTCTACGGATAAAAAACGAATGCGTCCCTCCATCAAACTATATATCGGTCAATAAAAGAGTTTAACTGATTTAGCATAAACAATATTGTGCTTATTCTTATAAAGGTATTGTGAAGCCGACATTTGTAAAGGTATATGTCACGGAAACAGTCTCAAAAATTAAGAATATGTAATTACATGTAGTCAGTTGAAGCGAGGTTTGGTTATTTTGTTTAATATTCGGTCATGCTATTATTATGTGTGTGCGGGTCACGTAGCTAGTTGTGGTACTTCATGGCATCCGTGTACGAACTTCCTCACTGGGTGAATACACGTAAATGCACAATTAACCGTTGGCTGTCGTTTTATTAGTTTTAGGTCTGTAATTTCACGAAAAAGATATTTCAAGCCCTAATTTTTTCAGGCATGCTATTAAATTACATTTTCTTTCATATAAGACAATAACCTCGCAACTTTTGAAATTTGGCTTGCAAAAGAGGGCATGTCCCTTTAAACTTGATTGTGCTTGCGTTGTAGTTATACGATAATTCGTCATAATATTAGTCTGAAAATATTTGTTCCTCCATTTTCATTTCTCTTTTGCTTCCTGTATTATTGTTCTTTTTCCCGGCGACGACGTCATCTTCCAAAGGTCAAATGTCGTTGGCGCCACGGCAGGTTGCGCAAGATCCTTCAAAAATCTCTTATCCCCTAATTCTGCGTGATTTTAGGCATAATGCCTGAATGCCCCGTAATGTTTGGCTCTTGTGGTCAGTCGAAGCATTATACCCGATTATTCTCTTAACTTCCTTTTTCTTTTCTTCCAGGCTCACTCGAGCCAGAAATGGAGGTCAAGTTGGACAAAAAATTAGAGAGAGGAAAGTTCGGACGAAAGCGTGCCTTCGCGTGCCGTACTCGAATCCCTGATATAGATATGTTTATCGTGATCCTGTGTTTACCAAGTGGCTTATCCCATGGAATGGCGCATTTCGCAAGATGTTGATCCTCGCGCATTTCGGGGTCAGTTTTTTTTCTCTCGGATGAAATATCATAACGACCGGGGAATAAAGTTATCTCGTTAACGGTCAAGAAAAATGGGAGCGACCCCACACCCACACACACCTGAGAGAATAATGAATGAGGGGGGCTCTTTAGAGGTCACCATTTTATGCTTTTATCCATTCTTAGTACACATTTTGACAGAGACGTATGTGCAGGCGGAAACACAAAACAATTTTGGGATATGGGAAGCTGTTTGAAAGAAAGATTTGTGAATTGGTAAGCCGTGACTTAACCATGGTAGCCGCGTAATGTAGTAAGGTAAATCCCGGATGAAAAGGCCACTCGAGTTTCATTTATTTTATTTATTCGCTCTGTTTACATTTCGCTCTTACGCGCGTGCCATGGTCATGATGGCGGAATTTTCATGCAATCGTATAAAGTTGTCCGCTCTTCACTGGCAGTTTTCATCGGTTGGGTGTGCTAAAAACTAATATACCTATTTACTAGTTCCTCGTATTGACATATTGATATATTTTATCATTCTCTTTTGCTTTTTTATCTGACGATTTCTCCTTTTCTTCATGTCGTTCCCCGTAATTCTGTTCTTTTTATTTCATTCAATTTTTTTAAAATCTCATTATATCAACGACAATATCTATTCTTTTCCATTCCCGTCATTTTGTATTTTATGCTCTGTTATCCTTTCTTGCTCGTCTTAAAAAGGATAGTTGAGTTTTGGTATAGAGAGTACAGTTTTGGTCAAACTGAATTTCAGTAACCAAAACCTGCACCATTACATTACAAACTAATAGTTATAACTCCACCATGCTCGAAAAACGTAAACAAAAGTACAAACAACTTAAGTAAAAAGCCTGTTATCATTTTTAAAAAGAGCCGTGAAAACTCAAGAGGGCGCTTTCTAAAAATCATTAGTTTCAACCATTTGTAATAAAATTTAAAAAATGTGCATGTGATGTTTTGTTAAAATAATGATTAAATAGAGAGATCATTAACAACTATTTAAAAACATCTTTTGTACATTTTTTAAGTATTAGCATTTTTTTTCATTGGCTGGTTCAACATTTTTGAGGGGCCCCACAAATATTACAAATGGTTATATTTATGGATATTTCAGCCGTCTCTGAACCGATTTTGATCAAATAAAGTTTATTCTGTCATTAAAATTGTATGCTCTTTCAAATTTGACACTCAGTTTTTCATTACCTCACAACAAAATTACTTCGTGCAGCGCCCTCTATACCAAAACTCAACTATCCCTTTAACAGTTCTTCATAATTTCTTTTTGTTTGGCTTCTTTTACTGGCTGTCCAATGTAGCCGGCTCCTTACACCAATTTAGCTTCAAATCATGCATATTTTCAGGATATGAAATAATGCAAATGTCTTCTCTTTTACATCAGTCTTTATAATATGTTTTCCTTTATCTGTACACTCTAAAAACACCCGGGTCAGAATTGACCCGGAAAAGAGTCCGTTGGGGCCACACTCCGTTCAGGGTCAAAAAATGACCCGGAATAGGGTCATGAAGACCCGGAATGGGGTCACATTCCGAGTCATTTTTTGACCCGGAATGGAGTGTGGCCCCAACGGACTCTTTTCCGGGTCAGTCTGACCCGGGTGTTTTTAGAGTGTATCCCTTTCTTCATTCAATTGAAACGAATTTGTATTATCATTGTATTTTTGAGTACACGAAAAGTCACACACTCGCTCAATCGAACATAAAGATATAGACCAATTAAAACACACATGTACGTTTACATATAAACGTTATTTAGTCCCACACACGAATAGCACATAATTATTCACAAACAGATTCGCACATACAGACTACATACAAACGGACAGACAGACACACATGCGCACACACATGCACGATGTAATTATTCTCGGTTTTGAGTGACCATAACTTATTGACAGGCAAACCGAATAGTCAAATTAAATTGAACTGGTGTGGAACAACATTAAAGGGACTTAGTAACATTGTCCAAATCCTCAAAACTTACTTGGAACTCTAGTGGTTCTCTCATACCTAATCATATTCATATAAACAATAAAAGCACGGGACAGGTTTCAGTTTTTCAAACTGCGATTTCGTTCAAAAGATATTTACGATTGAAGTGTTTAGATGTTAAATTGTCTACAGGATAATTTAAGCTGTGTACAAAGTAAATGCAATGAGTTAATGAATATCACTTTGCATTTTTGCTCATATCTCAGCCAAAAAACATCCAATTAACGGGAAATTTTCACAAATTACTGTGTGGACATATCAGATCACTCCGATACACATTTTATTAATCACTCATCACGTTTTGCACTTGTCAACAAAGTTACTAGATCTCTTTAATACCAATGATGAGAAGATCAAGGGAATGAACTTAGCAGGAAAGATGTGAATAAAAATTATATTGATATATTAAGAAGAGGAGACGGAAGAGAAAAGGAAGAGAAAATAAGGGAGAAGAAGAGAAAGGGAGAGATTGTGAAGATGAATATGAACGATAGATAGATAGATATATAGATAGATAGATAGATAGATAGATAGATAGATAGATAGATAGATAGATAGATAGATAGATAGATAGATAGATAGATATATAGATAGATAGATAGATAGATAGATAGATAGATAGATATATAGATAGATAGATAGATAGATAGATAGATAGATAGATAGATAGATAGATATATAGATAGATAGATAGATAGATAGATAGATAGATAGATAGATAGATAGATAGATAGATAGATAGATAGATAGATAGATAGATAGATAGAAATATAAATAGTTTTAGTCAGTTCGAAATAGAACGAGAAAGAAAAGGGGTATACAAAATTACAAAGTAGAGAAAATGTGAATTGACAGAAGTCTGTTTGAGGACACGAAAGGGATGAATTTGATGGAAGAGGGAATGAAGGGGATGAAAAGATGATGACATGATAAATGATGATTGAAGGCCATAGTACGTAGTTAGTGTGACCATATGGATATAGCTTGAATTGAAGATATCATAGAAGAGATCAAGAGGCTGGGGGTATGTTATAATAGACGAGGAATACACACACAGATAATGGAAGTGATGAGATGATGATAATAGGGAACACGAGACTAGTATAAGGGGAATAGAGGGAGAGAGGGGAGGGGACGAACGATTAAGTATACATATCACTACAAGTACAAAGGCCAGTATAAAAATATTAGACTTCTTGCAAAATAGTTGAGTAAACTGGACAATCCCAGATTTGATCGATGGTGGTAGGGGGGGGGGGGGGGGGGGCGGGGGGATGAGAGGGAGAAAGAGAGGGGAATTATGATCTGGAAACGGAATGAGAATGAGATCGGGAGATATGCACTCATAGATCAGATATTAGGCCTCTCTGATTAGAGGGTTTTCGTTCGTCCAAACAAGTTAACAATCTTTGTTTTACAAATGAAAACGTTTTCATCTGTCGTTTTAATGGTGTCACTTGTTGTGTTATTGCTAAAGCTTTGGATCTACGTTTGAAATGAGGGCTTTTATATACCCCCGTATCGATTAAGCTTGTCACTAATAGATAATTATAAACGTCATGCTTGTTAATCGTTATGTCCCCTGCCTTGTCTTTCTTTGTTGTTTGGGGTAGGGATCTAGTAACATTGTCAAAATCCTCAAAAGCATGGGACAGGTTTTGGTTTTTCGAAGTTCCCTTTCGTTAAAAAGATATTTACGATTGAAGTGTTCAGATGTTAAATTATCTACTAGATTATGGATAGTCGTAACCATGTGCAAAGTCAATACAATGAGTTAGTGAATATCACTTTGCATTTGTGCTCATTACTCGGCCATATAACGTATATTTGACTTGACATTTTCACACAATACCCAGCATGCCCAGCGGACATATCAGATAACAACAATATACATTGTAACAACAATTCATCAATTTTTGCACATGTCAATAAAGTTACTAGATCCCTTTAACTTGTCATGTATGGTGTGTCAATACAACTGTAATGTACTAATTAGAAACACGAACACCATAATCTCATTCGAAACATATATTTCACTTCGAGATAAAAATTAATGATTCGTGTAACGCATCCTAGCTTGTGAAAATCTGTAGTAAAATAATAAAAACATAACACGAAGAGAACAATTATGTCACAATGCTTCGATACCGATAATGGATACACCCCATTAATTCGCGGCGGCAGAACAATCGGCATGTTCCGGGACGGTTTCAACTGCAATCAACGATTCATTGTCTAATAATGTCGCACAAATCTGTGGAAAGTGGCTCTTCCATATTCCCGTGAAGGACTTTTATATATTTGCATTGTCTTCCCCATTCATTACATTCGTCGTAAAAAGATTAGTAATAGTCTTGATTAATGCGAACAAAATACACGTTTGAGTGTTTGATAATTACTGCATCTTTCCTGCACGTGTGGGACTAAGGCGCGGTAATAGGCCGCCGCCGTTTATCATGTTTATGCGGTAACGAGTATTGTATTAAAAGGATTTGGGGCAAAAAGACAAGGAGGTTGCATCGAAAAATGGAACAACGAATCATCGCTCGTTAGCAATTGTTTAAAGAAGTCAAGAGAAGCCCGACATTTCTGCATTTACATATAATCATATTTCCATTACCACGATTTCAACATGAGCAGATGAGTGTTTAACGCATTACTTGTGAGAAAACGATATGACGGGTCAATGGAACAGTTGACATGGATTATGATATCATTTTGATTGAGTGTGGTTTGTTCCAAATAACTTTTAAATTGTCTTGATTGCGGTAGAATGTTTAAAGCAAAATGAGATTACCATACCAATTGTTTACGCAGTCTTTGTATTTCATATATAATCCCCCCATTTTAACATTAATTTGGAACCGGATTGTTATTTACTGAGAATAGAATATATTTTGAGAATATTTGTGAGCCAGCACGAATTATATTACTTGATCGTTATCGTTGATTGTATAAATTACTCTAATAAAGACACCTTTATTAGTTATTAGTCCATCTTAGTACAACTTTGGACTATAAAATTTATGGATGAAAGTACGTCTAGTATACTGTACATGTATTATATTGATGGACATGCACGCATAACTTTCCGAGTTGTTTACAAAGACTGAAAAGAAAGGAAATAGAGTGAGCTCCCGATAGAGTGAGCTCCTCAATCAATATGACCACGCTACGCCATCGCATGCCTTCCACTTTGTCTCCGAAAGCTGGCACGCGCTCTCGACTATAATAGACTAATTGACCGATGTATGATCGATACTAAATCCTTTGTACCATAATCGATAATATGCTATGCTATTAAATAGCGATTACAAGATCGATCCCTCCATCTTTTTTGTGTCAGTCGCCTAATAATACGTTTGGTTTTCTCGTTTGTTGGTGTATTGAATGGTGATTGTTGACGATGACAGGTTGTAAAGGTATTGTTAGATGTTTGTTGTGTCTTTAGAACATTTTAGTTTACTATATTGTATAAAGAAACAGGTGTTCTGCCTACTTCATGGTAAACTTTGGTAAAGTGATGATAGATGGTACATTTTTGCCTGTTTTTCGATAAGAAAACATTATAATTATACATCATATCACGACCACGGGCATAGCTTACCGTTGTAATCGTAATAAAACATAATGGCACATTTACTAATTCAATAGCATTTGAATTTTCAAACGTTCCATCATTATTTTGTGGAACCTCATTTTATTTGTATATTTCATTTCATTTATTTCATTTATTCAGATTTCCACAAAATTACATTCGAAACATACAAATCAACAAATATAGTAACACATATGAACATCTCATGAATACGAAATACAAAATATATAGATATATTGTTATTTGTTCACACTATTAACACGTTCTCTGATATAATCTGGTAATACAGGTATATACAACTATTTTGATACCCAAAACAAACACCTAAAATGACAACAATGTACACAAATCACGAAAATTACCAATTCTCGGGCTGACATGCAAGGACTAAAGGTCACGTGACTTCGTAACGGTAGGTCCGCTTTTCGAAAATGTTGTTTTAAAAGATATGAAAGACTTGAGAAAAAAAAAGTCACGGAGCGGCGGGGAGTCATATGTACGCGTTCTGGAGTAATCGGAAAAATCACGGGAGGGGGGCATAATAGCCCCGGCCTTATTATTAGGGTTAAGTTTCCAGAGAACATTCACTTCTGACTCCACCTATCCTGATGAATCCAATAATTTCAGAAAATATTATTTTATGTTCATACTTTGCGTTGAGAATATGAATTTAAATATAAAAAAGTAATTGGTCACATGTCATGTTGTTGATATATTGTTTCAGGTGTTTAAAATAAGTCGGTGTAGTGTGGACATGATAGAGAGAGAGAGAGAGAGAGAGAGAGAGTCCATCGTAGGATCAACGCACTTGTAATGTACGGTCTCAATAATCTTCTCAATTTCATATCAAAACTTGGCCGAGTTGAACATCCGACCCGGGCCATCTTTAATCCCGAGAAGACGACAAACCACTACAGGATTTTAGCCCGGGGCACCGTAGCCAATAAATCCACATCATAGGGGCCGACGGGGGTGTAATCCCATACCAACCCCTCCCTCTCCTTTCACCCTTCACACCCCAGCCCTCCCCCTTCTTATTATAACCCCCTGTTTGGACTTCACTGTATAGTAAGAAATCGCTTGTAATCTCCGTGTATTTGTGGTCTAAAATATGAAATATCGTTCTTCTTTGGTATAAGGTTCGTGTTGCGGTGGCATAAAAAATTTGTCGGCCGCTTCAGGTCACATTAATAACGCTCAGGTTGCAGTCCACGTTGACTGAACATGGCGACCATTGTTATTGATACCGGGTTGATCTCTGAAAGAGAATACAAACTGCATGGGTGATGCGCGCTCGTCCAAAAGGCAGACGACATCGTTAAAAAGTAATTAACTTCTGACGCGTTTTGACAAAGCGGTTCTTGACCTGGTTTTGTGGTATCTATAACTTAAACCTATCTTTAGCAAAATACACGCACGTAGTCTAGTATATATAGGATAGGCATGAAATGTAATGGGGGAAATAAGGGACAGTTTAGGCTGGTGGTTCGGTCTCGCGACTCGAAGTCCATGGGATTCGGGTTCAGTCCCTATCAAGTTATTATTTGCATTTTAGTTGTATTAAGCCAGGTTAGCATCGTCAATGTTTTGCACTGTTTTCCCAGAGGGACCCACTGCGTCTAATAATAACACATCGGTCATCGAATACACACCCAATATCAATCCAATATTCAGTGTGCACTCTCTCCCCTCCCTGGGGAGCATTCTAGCAGGTGCTACTTTACAGTGCACTCATGCTTTGTATAAACACCCTTATTTTTTTACCGAGTACACATTCATACACCTGGGCGGAGAGCAGTGCCTTGCTGAAGGCAGGGGCATTGATTGGATTCGAACTTGGATCCCGTGGTTTGAGGTCAAGCGCTTATCCGATTGTGCCACAACTCCTCCGCAGTTCATATGCTTTGCCCTTATACAGAATTGAATTGAATTGAATAAAGGTTTTTTTTTTTATTGAAAATGACATATTCGCAGCCGAAGCTGAATTACATAGTCATGTACAAAATAAAAAGTTATAGTTATAGTTAAAATGCATCGAAATATAAACAGAAGGCTTTTATCCGCTTGTCAGGTATATGAATGGGTACCTGACATGAATTATGTCTTACTTATAAACCCTTTAGCGCTTTCGGTTGACATAATAATTGCTCATGAAATTGTATGTAGCCAATTTGTATATAAATACCGTAAATAACAACTGTATTAATTGTCAATTTTGTATAAACTCTACTTATAATGTGTTATCATATAGTATTATAAATGAAAATAAAATGTAAATGATTGATGCGCCTTTTGGGTTTGCCTTTTGGGTTTGACTAAATCTAGAGTATATTATTTGTATACGATCATTCACTGCATGCTATTCATGGGGCATGATTTAAATTATAGGCCCAAAGATACCTCATATACTGATATACTCAATGATCAATTGAGAACAGTTCTCCATGCAGTTTCCACAAAATGAGGTACATAATAATTTTTTTAAATGTGAGATACCTCATATACTGTTATTCTCAATGATCAATCGAGAACAGTTCTCCAGTTTCCCCAAAATGAGGTACATAATATATTGAAACAAATATTTTTAACACAAACAAAATTGGTAATCGGGTCGGGAAAATGAAACTTGACATAAACTAAAATTTGGTGGCTGCCCTGTGGCTGGTGACCCATAGCTCGCTATTGGTTTCCCCGGGCCAACGGACCAGTGCTAATTTCGATCCCTGTCAGATACTTACGCGTACGACAACCAGTATGTCACCTCCGTAATCAACATTTTTTGCAATATTTAATCCTCCTTTACAATTTTAGATTTCAAAATTTCGCACGATTCGTCTGCCCCCGTTTCTCTTCGAACCGAACGTCTAATTAAAATTGGAACAACGCGTTCAGATGACCGTGTTTTATCGTTGTTCGCGGTGCAATAATTGAGTACATGTAATTTGTAATCGAATTCATGGAATTAATTCATACCCCGGTTGAGAGTTTTATTATTATTTTGGTCCGGAATTTTTCCCACGGGTGTTCCCCTATATACGTTGACCAGCGTACGGTATTAGTATATTAGTATCTGAAAGTGCATGACTTGATTAATTTTGACAAATTTTCTGCTCTATTTTCCTCCCCTTATCCTCCCGTTCTCACACTCAATTATATGATTTTTTACAAGCTATGTTCATTGAGGTAGAAACTATCATTGAGCATCATCATAGCACATATTACACGCTGCATGGATTATCCGTTTGACTTCCCGCGCAGGTCATATACGGATCGCACGCATGCGTCCCTCCCGTGTCTGTCCCGAGGCGAATCTGATAGTGGTTCGATGACATCTACGCGAAGATATACTACTAATCCTTCAATGAACAATACTATACGTACCCCACGTGCTTGCCCGCAGCCAGTTACTTTAATCGGGATAATTATTGAAGACGTCAGCTACCAGTGTATCATCGATTGTGTTAAAAATTGTGTTTAACTTTGTCATAATAATGTAATACAACATATATACATTTTGTATGTGCAATACTATACATGCGTTTGTACTATAATGAGGGGTCATGATAATCAACCGAGACAGAGCTATTCTTACTTGTTCATTGTTTATGTAAACCATGTAAACCATCTTGCCTGGCTGGAATGCTCCCCAGGGAGTGGACAGTGTGCACTTTGTGTGCTGGATTGATTGCAGAATGCATCAGATGACCGGGGTAATAATATCACTGTAAAGCGCTTAGAGATGATTATCAATTATTGTGATAGGCGGCAAGGTGCTATATAAATCGAGTACACTAAAAAAACAGAAGTTCTGTTTTTAGCACTTGGAGGGCTACATTCAGCACCTTTTCGGTGCTCGCATAGGGACAGCACCGCCTGTGCTGGTTTGGCACTAGTACAAGTGCTAGTTTAGCACCACTTGAGGTGTTACCGAATTTGCACTTTTGGTGCTGAGAAATCCACATTGTGTGTGATGAATAAAACCCATAGTGCTAAAAGATAATACGGGGGGAGGGGTGGCTTCCATTAACTCGGAACTTAATTTAGCTCATATGCATTTCGTGGTAAAATAAGCAGGATAAAGATGTCCGATAGTAGGATTCGAACCTTGGATCCCACGCGTCCAAGTCAGACGCGATACCGACTGAGCTAACTCGCATCACGGGAAGCCGAATGCACTCCAACGAAAGTATCATACAGTTTCTATTGTTACGAATTTAGCACGTTGTGGTGCTGTTCTCACAGCACCAGTTTTTAGCATCGATCTTTTAGCACCTCGCAGACTTTTATTCACTACTTACACTTGTAGTGCTAAATTAGCTCCTCCAGGTGCACGATCGCGAGCAGCACTCGTTTTTTAGCACCTTCATTTTTAGAGTGTATATTATTATTTAATATTATCTTTCTAGAATACATCTCACATATTAATTAAAGACTACGAACATTTAAATTTATTGACACAGGTTGTTTTTGCCATTTGGATAATTATAACACGAACATTTAAAGTGATCCATTAACTGTATATAAGATTTGTTCCAAAGTAATATTTGAGACTTCAATCATATACCAACATCATTGTAAGATTCTTTTGAATGATATGGGATATTTTCATAGAAAAGGTAAGAACAATGTTAGTTAGTGAAAAAGTACAAATTTGGTCGCAAAGCGTTCCAGAACGATTTTGAATTGAATTATCAATATCTCCATAATTAGGGAGACATTTGAAATATCAAAACCCATTTCATTCTTCGGTTATACCATAATCCAAGCAGCAAGGTACAACTAAAGAGAAGACAGTGTGAAAGTTTTAAGTAATTTTGTTTGAATTTGACAAATTTAACGGACCACGTTTATCCCCGTTCAGTAAAATTTTGGAAAACACCAATTTTATATACATTATACATGTATTTTGTTATAATTCTTATATAAATTATGTTAAAGGGGTAGTTCAGTTTTGGTATATAGAGGGCGCTGTACAAAATATTTTTTTTGTGGGATAATGAAAAACTGAGTGTCAAATTTGAAAGAGCATACAATTTAAATGGAAGAATAAACTTTATTTGATCAAAATCGGTTCAGAAACGGCTGAAATATCAATACATATATCCGATCGGAATAAATCTGGGGCACAGATTTAATCGATGATTACTAAAAATATTATAAAAGTGCTTACACTTTTGAATGATAACAGGCTTTTACTTAGTCGTTTGTAATGTTCTATACCTTTCGAGCATGGTGGAGTTATAATTATTAGTTTGTAATGTAATGGTGCAGGATTGGGTTACTAAAATGTAGCCTTACCACAACTGTAATACCCCTTTAGTCTTGATAAAAATTATTACATGCTTTTAAATAAGCTTAAATAATATATTATTGTTCTTATTTAGCTCGCGCTGTAAGAAAATATATCGATACTATCAAGCAAGTTATTATTATGTATACAATTATCTTAACTTTGATCATTCTCAGCAGATCCGCATATGAATAACGTTATGTTATTTATAGATCCGTTCCCTATTGATTGATTTCGCGTATTTCATATAGTTTGTATTTACAATAATTGTTTAAACCTTAGTAAAATGCTTAGTAAAGCAGTCTTACTTTATCAGATGGACGAGGGTTATTCCAAATAGACGCTAACAGATGAGTGGAAGATTGCGGTGTGATATGATATTTATTGCAACTTATGATAAGAGTGTGTTGCAAAGTGCGGTTAATTTTTACACAGAACGCGGTTCTATTTGCACAATATCGATCGATGTCGCGAGGGTCGCGAGCACTTTAATCGATTGCAGTTAGTTTGCCTCTATACGAGTCTAAACTCGTTTCTGATTGTAAATACAGGAACAAGTAATCACAAACAGAAGAAGATGGTGAAAATCGGAGCATTCACAGTCCTACAGTTGGACACCACGCTTAGATCTAGTCTACCGATAGCCGGTAACATAAAACGGTCTTTGTACGATAGTATCCATCGAAGTCACGCGTGGGTGTCTATCGATTGCAGTTCGTTCATTTGGCCAAAATGGGCCAGAAGGGGCCTCCAACTCATAACTTACAAGTACAAGCTATCATTAAAAGATGATTATTTAAGAATAATATATAAAGCATCCATATTTGGACACCACGCGTACATCTAGTCTACCAAAAAGCGGTAAAAAATGAACGGTCTTTGTTCGATAGTATCCATCGAAGTCACGCGTGGGTGTCAATCGATTGCAGCTCGTTTTCACAAAAAGGGTCCAGAAAGGACCTTCAACTCGGCACTTATTGTAGATACAAGTAGAATCAATCACTGAAAGAAGATTATCATGAAGCATATATAAAGCATCCATATTTGGACACCACGCGTAGATCTAGTCTACCGATAGGCGCTAACATAAAACGGTCTTTGTTCGATAGTATCGATCTATGTCGCGTGGGTGTCAATCGATTGCAGCTCGTTTGCCCACAAGGGCCAAAAACCGTAAATAGAAATGACACAAAAGGAGGAAGCCCATGAAGAGTGAGAACATCCACAAGCAGATATTTATAAATTTACCGCATTGTGGTCTAACAAGGAAACTATTTTCCAGTAGAGAAAAAGGGGGAACGTTCAAAGCTTATATTGATTATCGATTTTACAAGTGAATAGGGGGCGCGTGGCTGCTTTAAGGATTCTACAGGGGTAAATGTGGACAAACAAGGCAACCAACGGATCAAGGCTTACATTGATTATTGATTGAATCCCGCAAAGAGATGAGCCACGCGCCTACCCTCCTTTTGTGGGCAAAATATTATGGAAAATCGGGGGCTTAAACTGATCGATATTCGAGCCAATCGGTGAACTTTGATGGTGTTTCTTTCTTATCACACAAATGGTTCGATAAACGGCAAAAGTACCTATTACCCGTTGTTGTAGTTTAAGAGGGGGAAAAGGGAGGGGGTCCCAAAGAGGGGATCTTGTCTACCTGAATACTTTTGTCTTATGACAGAGCGCTCGCGTGGCCGATATTTGACCACGAGAGTGTTCGTGTGCCGAAACGTATGAATAAATAATAAGTTTTCGATTGGATTTACAACAAACAAACACACTCGTTTTTATTATCCAGCGAGCAAAATACGTATGGCGTAATGGAGGAGTCAGGAGGAAGGGGGGGGGGGGGGGGGGGTTAATAACAAAGAAATGTCCTCTCAAAGAACATGCCCTTCTCTCTAATTTGCCCACCCCCCCCTCCCCCCCCCCCCCCACCTCCACCCAGGTCCAACCTCTGTCTGAGTTAGACCTGGTTACATCCTATATACAATGACACAAAGAACCACATTCCATTAGGATGTAGTATTCGGTACTTATTGGCGTTGTTATAAGTATATCGATGATAACGACAGGTGACCGTTTAGTTAATATGAGGCAATTTAGGTGTTTTGAATGTTGTGTTCTGTTTTTTTGTTTGTTAGGGGGATCAATTTTGGAACAGTAATTAGAGTTATCATTGTCCTTTTAACTTCCAATATCCCCTTGTCTACTGAGTGGCATAATTAAAGGGGTTGCAATCATGTCACCCTCTCAACCCCGCAGACAATTCACCTGCTTTCGCTATTTTCTTGAATAGACAACCATGTCCCCGTCGCAGGAAAGAGTTGCAATCGACTGTAAAGTTGTAACTAATTGCAAGTTGTAACCAGATAATTTGCGCATTTAGTCGCTTGTTCTAACTTGCGATTAATCGCAACTTTACAATTTATTGCAGCTCTTTGTTCAACACCCCTGATCACGTTTTTTGTTATGGGGAAACAATTAGTAATGATTGTATCAAAGTGGAATAATGACAATGAATACTAAAGATAAAGACGAGTCCATATAGAGCACCCTCTCTTCTAAGGTTTTTATGGACACGAAATTGGCGCATAGATAATACAGTAAAGCGCTTCGTGGCAAAAATCATTAGTCAAAACTCGAGCGCCCCCATCGTTTGCATGTTGAAACATTAAGGCGATGGGTTGATGCTAACGGTCTGGGCTGATGGTTTTATTGATAATGGAAAACAATATGAATATTGATAAAGATGAAGGATAAAGTAAAACAATATGAATGACAAATGAACAAAGCAAGTTGTGTTTCCCCGGCATTCGAACCCGAGACCTCCGGATTGCTAGACCGGTGCTATACAGACTGAGCTCGGAGAAAGAGCGCCGGGTCTTGCAAACCAGAGGTCTTGGGTTCGAATCCCGGGAAACAACCATTTATTTTTGTTAACTTTTCATTTATATAATATATTCCTAATCAGTTTCTCTACATTTGAAATTCGAAAAAAAGATAAATCATTCGAATTCATTCAGAGTAGTTTGGAATATAATTGTATCTATAGATGGCTTTAAAATGTTGAATGTTGCTACGCCTGTGTTAGTTGCGGATTAGCAAGTGATCTGAACATTTACACAAAACCAGTAATTGGCTGTATATAGGACACTGTAATTGATGGCTAATCCTAACCCAGCCCCCTCGGATAGGAAAAGGGCCATGTTCGGGCAAGCTCGCGTCATATTGGCCAGGATCATTATATTCGGGGCCATGCATGCCATATTAGGACACAATCACGTCGTAATCAAAACTCATGACATCTTTGGGTGAATTTCCAGACAGCTCAGTGGCAAGGACTTCTTGTTTGCTTTTATGTTAGGTGAACATATCAAGTGGGATCTAGTAACATTGTCCAAATCCTCAAAACTTACTCGGAACTCTAGCGGTACTCTCATACCTTGTTGTATTCGTATTACCAATTGAAGCATGGAACAGGGTTTCGGTTCTTCGAATGTCCTTTCGTTAAAAATATATTTACGATTAAAGTGTTTCAGATTTTAAACTATCCACTGGATAGTCATAACCGTGTACAAAGTCAGGCAGTGAGTTAATAGATACCACTTTGCATTTTTCGCTCATTACTCGGCATATAACATCCATTTGATCGTGTCGACTGAAGTTCGAGAGCTGGCGCCCTTTACAAAAATCATACTTCGCGGAGAGTGTAGTACTCAATACAACCACCGATCTACACGTGTATATCGATGAATACAACCCGCTAATCATTCTTCCATTCGCCGCCTCCTCCTTCGGAAGCTGATAATACATTGCCGAACGTATGCCAAACCAAAAAGCTGACAGATGGCTCCATTTTCGGTTGTTCTGGGTTATCATGTCTTTTTGGTTTTCGTTGACCAAATTGTCCTCTCTTTATTGTTATTAGTATGGTTGTTGTTATTGTTATTATTATCATTATTATTGTTATTATCATTATTTATTATCATTATCATTATTATTATCATTATTATTATTATTATTATTATTATTATTATTATCATAATTGTTATTATTATCATCATTATTTTAGTCCTGCATGTGTTAAATATACAAGCTTCTATCAAATTAATCACTGCTCCTAGTTTCTATTCTACGGTATCATCGTTTAGTTATAATAAGTAGGTGCTATTCTTTTCAGTGGCGTAGCTATAGGGAGTAACACTGGGGGCACGCGCCTCCAAATAAAAAAAACAAAAACAAAGGGGAAATCTTTACAAAAATAAAGAAAAAATAGAGTGTGTGAGCCCCCCCACCCCCCTATTTTGTCCCACCACACTACGCCTTTGGACTTATTTTGGGTCGTTATCCCTCTAAATCGTATTGTCATTTATCTTTGCCGGGATATAATAGATTAGTAATTGTACTTTGCCCTTCCTTTGCAATGTGTGTGTGTATTGTGTGCATGTTAATGCAAAAAAAAACACAAAAAAAAAACAAAAGCTTCATCCGCGGTGATAATAAGAGTGAATTATCGAAGTGTCGTTTCTGCGTTTATTATAAATGTCGATTAACAATGTTAAATATGCCAATAAACAATGGTATAATTCTCATGTTTTGCAGAATCACAGTCTTCGCATACATATCCCAAATCAGGGCAAATATATTCATAATTCTGCTTACCATAAATTACTTTTTTTTTGCGATTTGCTACAGGGCTAGCTTTATTCGTTAGTATTTTACTCTTTTCAAAAGGTCGTGAACAAACATAACAAAGGTCATGACCCCAAATAAAGGGCTTGTATATATGATATTAATCATGAAATATTCGTTTCACATACAGAATCTTCATATACTTCTATATTCCAAAATCACTATCATGTTTTTCAAAGTTTACTTTTCAAGAAAGTCAATCTCCCCGACTGAGATTTTAAAGCCCGCTCCGCTGAAGCCGAGTCACGCATGCTAGCAATTTCTTTTCTCCCGATTGCGCTTGGCTTATCCGCGTTCAAAGGCGCTTCGAAATTAACTAGGAACACAGCTAGGGGTGCTATTAGGACCAATGCGGGTGCAAAAGGGGGTGCTAAACGTCCCGCGATACCAAATCCTCTAGAGATCGCTTCGAACCGGGATGAAATCCTTCGCCATCGGGAAGGGGGGGGGGGGGGGGGGGCAAACAGTTGTGTGTTGCAAATTTGTCGACTTTCTAAATACTCGTAGAATTGATACGAGAAAAGAAAAAAATGATAAAGATAATAACGAGCCTACGGGAAGCGAAATTGTATTATCCTCTACCCGATTCGCGATGACGGGTTCCTTAATCCCCGAACAGAGGCGAGAGAAAAACGTATCAAAAGGAAGGAAAATCTTCTATTTTGATAGCTATTCTATTCGTGATTAGTGGAGAAATGAGAGTCATTATCCCACGAAGTAAAGTGAGAACACCAAACGCGTTCGCCCAGGGCGCACCACCCTGGATTAGGCCCGTTCACACTAGCAATGGAAACAACGTTTTGTACATCGTTTCTTTGTTTTGACAAATTTCACATTATCGCTTCTATATATCCGTTCACACTATATATTTATGACGTCGCTGTGGTGAAAGAAAAAAGAAGTGGTGAAAGAAAAAAATAAAACAGCGCCATCTTATGATCACCGAAAGAAAAAAAAAATTGTATAGCCAGGCGGAAAAAATCTTTTAGATTGGACAGCCTATAAAACAAGAACAAGAAGAAGTTTATGATACCTTTTATTTAGTCGACATTTACAATGTCACTTCTTTGTACGATGGACACACTATAGCCTACCTGTAGGTTATTTGCACCACGCTCACACAATCGCTTCTTTATCATACGACGTTCACACTAGCGCTATTTATAATACGTTCATAAAGATTTTTCAATTTTGTTTACGTTTACGCAATCTATTCTTTATTAATAGTTTGCAGATTCACTTCTTGAAATGCAACATCTTTTCGTTATATTACGACATTCACACCGTCATTCCTTAATAAAATGTTGTTCGAAACGATTGTTTGAAACATTACACAATAATTAAATGATTAAAAATGAGCAAAGAAAATAGACTTTGCTGGGAATCGAACCCGAAACCTCCGGATTGCTAGACCGGTACTCAACCATCGAGCTCCGGTCCAGCAATCCCAGGTCTCGGGTTTGATTCCCGGCGAAGCCTTTTTTGTTTTGCTATTTTTTAATAATTTAAAATATGTTTAGGTCAGTTTCCTTTATGTTTGAATTTACAATAATTATATCGTACGGAATGTCAATTCTATTAGTTAAAGTTAAGTTAGTTAAAGTCTTTCCCGTACCAATGTTGGCACATAAGGCGGCGCCTATATCCGTTTCAATAGCCCTAGGCCACACGTCTACTAAATGAAGCGAAAGTTACAGAAGGGGGCTAGTCCTCTGGTAACTCGTGTGATTAACTTTCCCTTCTCCATTCTATAAATGCCGAGTGTCTGGCTAGAAGGCAGAAGGTACCATTTTTAAAGTCTTTGGTATGACCCGGTCTGGGTTCGAACCCGGGACCTCCCGTGCATGAGGCGGACACTCTAACCGCTAAGCCACCATGCTCGGTGTCAATTCTATTACCGACTATCAATGTTTTAGATGGAATAACTTCGAACAGCTATACGAATTACAATCTTATACGAACGGTTGCGATCACTTCTGATGATATCATACATGAACGCCATGATAATCAGCTAAAAAAAGACAGCGCGCTATTATTTTAGGGCTGGAACTACAGAAAATGATACACTGATATATACTTTGTTTTCCTCAATCGGTAGCCAATATTTATCTCTTTAAAGGGATCTAGTAACTTTGTTGACATATGCAAAAAGTGATGAGTGGTTGATACAATGTATCTTGTTGTTATCTGATATGTCCACTGGGTGTTGTGTAACAATTTCAAGTGAAATGGACTTTATATGGCCGAGTAATGAGCAAAAATGCAAAGTGACATTCACTAACTCATTGCACTCACTTTGTACACGGTTCTGACAATCCCTTGGATAATTTGACATCTGAACACTTCAATCGTAAATATCTTTTTAACGAAAGGGAAATTTGAAAAACCGAAACCTGTCCCATGCTTTTTTTGTTAATAAGAATACAACAAGGTATGAAGGAACCGCTAGAATTCCAATTGGATTTTTAGGATTTGGACAATGTTACTAAGTCCCTTTAAGCCGTGCAACGCTGTTACTTGATATTGTATTTCTGTGGATGATTTACTGTTTGCGCCCCCTGGTGCTGAGCTTCGGAAAGTTATAACTGTGTAAAAAGTCAGTGCAATGAGTTTGCGAATATAACTTTGCACTTTATACTTTACCTTGTACTTTATTTATTTAACGTGAAATGTTCACACATTACTCAGTCGACACGTCAGATCACATGCATACATATTTTATCAAACATTCATCACACATATGACCAAAGTTACTAGACCCCCTGAAACATGTGAGATGGGGTGTACTTCGATATAATATCAGATTTTGTTTTCTCCAAATTGAATTATACCGAATCGATCAATCCCACAACAGCACTCTCTTTCACCTTCATTTCAGTCACATCCTCTGTTTTCTACAGTCAGTAAAACAAGATCACAAGAGACATGAGTAATATCCACGCACAGCATGATTCTAAAGTTTATTACTACCTCAGTTGTATGATGAAAACAAAATGAATTGTTATTTTTCAACTTTGAACGAATATTGACAAATTTAACATGTTTTCTGGAAATATATCCTACATACAAACAAATAATGAATAGAAAAAAGACTACTAATGTACACACAGTAGATATAGCAAGATTAGTGTGCGACACAAAATCAACATATCGTGATAAAAAATATTATTTTACGAAATGACAACATAAATTGAAGGGGCCTCCAAAAGTACAAGTAGTTAGTTTAGTTTACTACCTGTGTTTGCAATGGTGTAGAGTTCCAAATACCTCTATACGAGTTGTAAAACATTTTTAGTCTATACAACCACACAAAATAGCATTTAACTACTAAGTTTGTCTTAAGCTGTAAACAACTGTATTGAAGAAAGAATTGAGGATTTTAGTAAAAACATATACAACACTACTTGTGTTGTATATGTTTTACTAAAATCCTCAATTCTTTCTTCAATACAGTTGTTTTCCTTCAAGAAATGCTTACAGAATACAAATGTGGGTAAATGAAAAGGAAAGCGGCATGTGGCATTTAATAATTTTTATAATTTGAATTGGTTACATTTAACCCACTTTTAAGATTAGTGATCCGATACAATTACATACCCGGTACTTTTATCACTGTTAAGTGACGCATGAGTATGACCTTATTCTGTTAAACTTGAATATGAGCAAGAATTATTAGACCAGCAATCATATAAACAAAGTGCCCTTAACGTGTATTCTTTCAGTTAATATAATAACAACCGTTATTTGATACACCAAATAACATATAACACCGGTCAACGGATATATTACTACAATTATCCATGTACACATGAGTGCACTTTCCACTTCCTAGGGAGTTTTCCAGCCAGTTGTCTGTTAGGCGCACACAGTGCAGATAAACCACGTTCCCACCCTTCCGGGTCCACATTTACACACCAGGGGGGTGTTTCACAAAGATCCTAAGTTGAACTTAACTCTAAGTTGGACTTAAACAGTATGGAAAGCCGTTTGTTTCTTTTAAACAAATTGTAAAAGTCCTTTTAAAAGACATAAATTGTACATGTAGTTTCAAATCGGTAATATTTTTTTCTATTATCAAGGAGATTTCACGTTCTTCATGTAACATTTATGAAAATATAAAATACTTGCATTTTTGCATTTGAATATTTTTTATTCCAAGGCCACAAATGCCTTTCCATACTTTTTAAGTCCAACTTAGTGTTAAGTTCAACTTAGGATCTTTGTGAAACACCCCCCTGGGTAGAGAGCAGCGATTATAGAAAAACTATCTTGCTGTAGACTCGGGACCTCACGATTGGAGAGCGCGAACTCTACCAATCTACATAATGCTTTTGAGCCTGATGTCACCTGTCTATAGTGGTCACCTTTCTCGTTACCCTAAGGTGGTCACTATGCACATGCTTTAATGCGTTTTACAAACAGACTACGTTATCCCCGGAAAAGAAAGAAGACTAATACAAACAAATCCCATGAAGAGAATCAATGTTATTGGGCCTGTATACAGAGGTAACCTGTCTATAGCGACCACTTTTCTCGTTACCCTAAAGTGGTCACTATGTACATGTTTTAAAGGGACTGTCCCCCTTTTGCAAGCCAAATTTCAAAAGTTGCGAGGTTATTGTCTTATATGAAAGAAATTGTCATTTAACAGCATGCCTGAACAAATTAGAGCTTGAAATATCTTTTTTGTGGAGTTATAGACCTCAAAATAATAAAACGACTAGCAACGTTTAATTCGCATTATACGAGTATTCACCCGGTGCGAAATTTCGCACACGGATTCCACGGAGTACCACGTTGCTGCGCGTGACCTCTACGTGACCCGCGCACAGACCCGCGCTACGTGACCCGCGCGCGAATTTTTAAACCGTAGGATGGCAGCTGGAGATTGATGAATTATTCATAAACAGCTATGTATGTCAAGGGCTACTCATGAATATTCATAACTTAGATTAGGGGTTGGGTGAGTTTGAGGATTATAATCACAATGAGACCGTTCTGACCATCGGCAATTTACGTGGCCTAATGGTCATGCTGTGGACTTCAACACTTCTTGATAACATGGGTTCGAATCCTCTGTTCTTCTTTTCTTTTGCTGATTTGTCTGATTGTTGTTTTGTTAAGCGTAGATTTGTATATAACGTAATTAGTTCCTCGTTATGTTTTTGTATAAAGCGTGTTATGTTATATCATGTTGTTTTATCATGTTTATAATAGGGAATCACTACCCGCTCAAGCCATTGGCTTACTTTGTGATTTCCAGTCAATTTTACCATGTATATATTGTATCTTTTACAAGAAATAAATAAATGAATGAATGAATGAATAAGTGTTGAGTAGCGGTTTATTTAGTAAATGTATCATGCACAGTTTTCACTAAGGTCTGAAAACTGTGCCCAACATCACTGCTCACTGCTTATCTCCAGTTGCCACCCTACGGTTTAAAAATTCGCGACCCGCGCACAGATCAACAATGGCGTAAGCGAATACTAAACAAAATATCCAAACCTCGCTTAAACTGACTACATGTAATTGTATATTCTTCATTTTCGACACCCTTTTCCGTGACATACCTTTACAAATGTCGGCTTCACAATACCTTTACAAGAATAAGACAGTACAATATTGTACAATATACAATATAGGTTGGTGGAGGGACGCATTCGTTTTTCATTCGTAGAATCCAAATTACAGGGCTTTTCGATCTGGATTTTGTTGCGTGTGTTACATTCATCCCCATCCGTCTACTGGAAACAGTTCAGACGATTTGTAAAAGGCGGACAGTCCCTTTAATGCGTTTTGCAAACAGACTACGTTATCCCCGGAAGAGAAAGAAGACTAATACAAAGAAATCCCATGAAGAGAATCACTGTTATTGGGCCTGTATACAGAGGTAACCTGTCTACAGCGGCTACTTTTCGTGTTACCCTTAGCATGCTTAGGTGGTCACTATACACAGGTTTTGGTGTGTTTTACAGGTAGACTTTTGGGCGTTTGTTGAGGAAGTCGGTGAGAGGAGAATCCGTCTTGATCCCGTCATAGTATTTCTGGATGACTGGGTAGGGGTCGAAGTAACCTGGAACGGAGAAGCGACCCTGCAGGAAGAAGTCCAGGATGTTGAAGATGATCACATCCGCGAAGGTCATCTGCGAATGAAACAACAGCAGGATTTAAATTGTGCACTAATTTAACATAATTACAATACTCAATACAATCACATTAATAATGGCCTTTTATCATCTTCCGTGTAAACCAAAATGAAAACTGGCAATAATTGAGTAACAGTGACATATCATGAACTACCGTATGCATGAGCACATCATTTTGATATACAACTGAGGAGGGAGGGGAGAGAATGATGATGAGAGAATATATGTAATGCGATGGAAGAGAGTGGGAGGAGGAATTAGAGAATGATCGGGAGGGATAGGAGAAGTCTATATGGATGTATTGGATAAGTAGGATGAGGAGAGGGAAGAGGAGGAGGATGAGGAGCAGGAGGAGGAGGAGGAGGGATGGGAGAGAACGATGATGAGATAATAGATGTAATGCGATGGAAGAGATCAGGAGGAGGAATTATAGAATGATCGGGAGGGCTAGAAGAGGTATATGTGGATGTAGTGGATAAGTATGATGAGGAGAAGGAAGAGGAGGGGGAAGAGGAGGAGGAGGAGGAGGAGGAGGAGGAGGAGGAGGAGGAGGAGGAGGAGGAGGAGGAGGGATGGGAGAGAATGATGATGATATAATAGATGTAATGCGATGGAAGAGATCAGGAGGAATTATAGAATGATCGGGAGGGCTAGGAGAGGTCTATGTGGATGTAGTGGATAAGTATCATGAGGAGAGGGAAGAGGAGGGGGAAGAGGAGGAGGAGGAGGAGGAGACAGAAGAAGAAGATGAGATGGAAGGCGTGTGCAAAGCGGTTGATCGAGAAGAGGACCAATAGAAGGAAGAGAATGGGGAGGGTGAGAGAGGAGGTAAGATGCAAGATTTTAGCCCTTAGTCTTACCCGGTTACCGACGATGTACTTTCCTCCTGCCCTCTGTATGTTGTTAGAGAGATATTCAAACATGGGCTTCATTGTTGTATCCCTTCCCTTGATCAAAGGCCCCGCCTGTGAAAAGAGAAACAAATTACGTATGGCACTGGCACTGATCATAATCAACATTACAAATAGTTGATGAGTGTGTGTGATATTATAATGAAAACGGTGGGCAACAAGAATCTATGAAAACCCGGAGGAAAGTAAGAAAGAGTGTCAATAAACAATTTAAATAAAAACTGCGTAAACTAGGAACAAGTGGACATGGAGGAGATTGCATTTCATTTGTAGAGAGAGATACTGAAACACGGGATCTATGCTAATAACCAGAACACTTTGTCAGATTTGTTTCCGTTTTGTTATTATTATGGTTAGCATCTTCAGTGATTTTGCACAGTGCACCCAGACAGGGGCGTAGCTACGGAGGCCTGGGGGCACGAGAAATAAAATCCATGAATTTGTACGATAAACATACATTAATGGCCCGAATTCTCATCAGTGGCTCAACTTGCGCCCGACCTAAAAAGACAGAGACTACGCGGGTAACCTGCAAACCTGCAGACCTATTGCGTTGTCGCTATTGGTCCCCGGAGATATTCGAATTGTTTCATGTAATTACCCTGTCAATCCCTTGAATTCTGATTACAGGCATCATGACAATGGGCCCTTTGATATTCTATCATAGTATAGTTGGTCATCAGCCAAATTGCGTCCTGGATCATCCTGGACATTGTATTGCTGGTGACCGGTTATACTATGACTGAATTTCAAAGGGCCCATTGTCCTGATACATTTTTACCTATAACTTATACTATAAGCATAACTCAAGGGATTGACTGGATAATGACAGGAAACAATTAGAATATCTCCGGGTCCAATAGCGACAACACAATAGGTCTGCAGATGCAAAATGGTTTAACTGGTTACCCGTAGTCTCTGTCTTTTATCCAGTCTCTTATCCAGTCTGCTATGGTGAAAACAACTATTCGCCAGGATTTTAACGCTTCAACAAAAAAACGTTTTGGTTGATTAAAGGTCTGGAAAGTATAAATCAATCAAAAATACCATGTTATAATAATAATTATTAGTAAAATCTTACTATTTTTGTTTCGTCAGGCTCCTCAAAGCTTGGAGTGATGAAAACTTCGATGTCGGATGAAATTTCGACACAGACATCGATCTCATACGATTCCAGGCTATTGTTCCCATAGAAACCTATCAAATACAGATCACATGCACATGAATCAAACAAGAACATTAGTTTATTACGTAACGTATAATTTAACAGTAAGCATTACATGTACATAATGTATGCAATGAAACAATGATGAATGTAATGCGTACTCATGTACTCAAGCATATCTTGAATGTTATATAATCACTACTGTTACAATTCATGCCAGATTATATTCTTCTGTAGATTCGTTCTGTTAATTTGTTATTATACCAATGCCCCCTAGTTTACATGTTATTCGCAAAGTAATAAATTGAATGAAAACAGCAGTCATTTACCGAACTCTTGTGCCAGATACCGGCCGATGGCTTTGCTCTGGCAAAACACACGTCCGTCGACCTCCAACACAGGCATCGAATTGAACGGGAAACCTGCGGTGTGAGACAGGAAAGTCATATTTCAATCCCTTTTCATTTTTAGTAAAATGTGTGATTTAATGTTTCTGCTCATTTTTGTCTTTGATTATAAATCTGCTAGGATCGAAAATGTAGGCGTAGATAAAGTAGTAGTAGTAGTAGTAGTAGTAGTAGTAGTAGTAGTAGTAGTAGTAGTAGTAGTAGTAGTAGTAGTAGTAGTAGTAGTAGTATTAGTAGTAGTAGTAGTAGTAGTAGTAGCAGTAGTAGTAGTAGTAGTAGTAGTAGTAGTAGTAGCAGCAGCAGTAGCAGCAGCAGCAGCAGCAGCAGCAGCAGCAGCAGCAGTAGCAGTAGCAGTAGCATTAGCAGTAGCAGTAGCAGTAGCAGTAGCAGTAGTAGTAGTAGTAGTAGTAGTAGTAGTAGTAGTAGTAGTAGTAGTAGTAGTAGTAGTAGTAGTAGTAGTAGTAGTAGTAGTTATAGTAGTAGATAGTAGTATAGTACATCATACATGTAGTATAGTAAAAAAAAAAAAAATCTAAAAAAAGGAAAATCTTACGTTTTCTGTCTCCTCTGACTTTGGGCCATTCCTCTTCGCTGATCCTAAAGTCCTCATACTTTTGACCAGCTAAAGTGAGGAGCATCCTAATCGGCTCGGCGCGTGCGCGGGCGTCAAAATAGGTAAGTTTGTAGTTCGGCATATTGAGTTTGCTCTAGCTGAATTAATAATAATATAGACAAACAATAATCGTGATTAAGATAATAGCAGTAATAATGATGAATACAATTACGGTAATAATTAGAGGGGGGAAAGGCGCTTCCGTTTAAGTAAGATGTATAGTGTATACCTTGTCACTAAAGTTATAATGACATGTTTTTGCGACAAATATCGTTAACTTTTCATTCGAGTATTGATAAGCGGTTCACTCAATCACTCAATTGCGCGAAATCGAACCGAATTAGGCTTAAAATTGTCATTCAGATTTGTTCTTTCTTCATTTGACCTAATATTTCGGTCAAGTGATTCAATATATGTAGCATGCAATCATCAACAAGCACATTTATTAGCATTATATAATTCGCAGACAACTAAACAATAAATATATATATTTATTAAATAAAAAAAAAAATATAAAAAAATTCAGCCCATTATTTCGAGCATTCTATTTCACATGCGGTCATTCAATTTACAAATAGTCAATTTAAATTCGCCCAACATAACCCTTTTTATGAATGTGAATTATTGCTCCTTCTCGGTGAAAGTTAATGAATTATTAGTCAGAAATAACCACGGTGTTTTCGTCAGTACCCAGTTTCAATCTCATTCAACAGCCGTCTGAACAGGGACTGATTGTTCGGTGTACCTTGTGTGATTTGATTTTGATAATATTTACTTTGATATAAAGGCAGTATCTGCTGATAAGTCTTTAACATGTCTAATTTGACGTCACAATACGTGATAGTTCCAGGTGACATAATCTATATATAGCCCGCCGGTATGTACCTACATGATAATTTATATAGTAACTGAACTTTGGAGTGCGTACGCACCCAACGCAGCCCCCCCCCCCCCCCCCCCCCCCCCCTCCTCCTCCGGCCTACGGGCCTGAGCATGAAGCTTGTGAGTGAATCATAATCTTGATACGAAACTGTGATTAAAATAACATATCTACTGAGTTGACCTAAAATAATAAACTTTAATACAAACATGAATGGGAAACCCCATATTAACAGATGATAGCGACTAAATTAATAATGATAGTAATTAATAATGCTCACATTATAAAACACCGGTTTAGGGTTAATGACACAACGAAAATAATATCGCCATAATTATATGAATGTAATTGCGCATAATTTGACGGATATCGCATAATCATAGTCTATAGTTAAACGAGCCTATGTGATTTGAATATGTAATTTTGTATTGTTCTGATGAATAAGACCAATACAACGTATACATTAAACAAAACATAAAAACATACAAAACGAGCATATTACTGATAATGCAACACTGGTTAATGATATTTTAACTGATGATAAAACATGTAATACATGTTTATTCTCAATACTAAAAATCTAAATTGAAACTGAACATGCACTTTCTTTCCGTTGATTTTCACTAAAAAATGTCCGTAGAAAATTTTCGAGGCCGAGACCAAGAACTTTCAAAATTTTCGAGGCCGAGACCAGGATCTTCGCAATTTTCGAGGCCAAGACCAGGTTCCTTCCAACTTTTTGAGGCCGAGACCGGGATCCTTCGACATTTTCTATACCGAAACCATTGGTAATGATGGTTGAGACCGCTCATATGTGGTCTCGAGACCAGCGACAAGTGGTAAAGGGGTTTGAACCCCCCAAACCCCTCCCCCTGGGTACGCCTATGAACACATGTATATAATAATTACCTTTGATATAAAATTTGACTCTGTCCAGTTCCCTGCCTGCGACTTCTGTACTGAATGTCCGACGCTCGGTGAATTGGCCAAAGTCCCCAAAGTATGGAGAAAACCAACGTCTTTAATTACACAGTCATGTACTTCGATCTGTACACCTTGGCGGTTGGGTCACAGCTCGACCCAAAAATGTTTGCGATCGTGAATATGAGCTTAAGCATACAAGTAACGCGGCAAGAATTAACCTGAATAATACTTCTGTACACCTTGGCGGTTGGGTCAGCTCCACGCTGACAGATTACAAAATAAAGGTCAGTGGCGAGGCCAGATTCAACCGAAATGGGTGTCAATTAAAGTTCCCCACGTGATCATGGCCGTGATGGTAAAATGAACAAATAATGAACTTGAATGGGTGCAAGTGGCAATGCAATATATTCTTATATATGATATTGTCACATGGGTTATCGCAGCCCCTGGGATACACGGGGGCAATTTCCTCTTTTTTGTTTTGTTTTGTTTGTTTTTTTTTTGGGGGGGGGGGGGGTTCCCCCTTAACCTACTCCCTCATGAACGCCACATGTAAATGTTTGAAATATCGTGGGTGCCAAGGTATCTAGCGAATAAGGTTGACCTTGTATGAAACCTGGGAAAAGGAGGGTTTTCAAGTGTTTACTCATTCATCAAATAATAACTAGGCAATGTTTGTTTGATGTATTGTGGAGCGTGAGTTTGCAAAGTTTTCTGATGAAAATTGTATTATTATTCATCAATTATTTTGCGTCTGTCGCCACCATACGACCATCCGAGAGACGCAGCATAGGTTCCGATCCCGGGGGCAGACAGTGCGAAGAGCAGGGCCTATATTTATACAACCACACTAAATCAGTTTTATTCTAATTCTAAAATGGGCGGGGGGAGGGGGGAGGGGGAGGGGGAGGTCATAGTAGCTATTGGCTACGGGTATACCACTTTCTGGCTTTTAGACGAACTTGCAAGCAAACATAAAAGTGAAGAAACAATTTTTAGACCAACTATGAAGCAACTAGGTCGTTTATGTATGGTGATAGAGGAGGGGAGCATGAGTAGAGTGGAGCATACAGATTTAATGAAAATATGAATATCTCCGGAATCATAAGTCGGATTAGCATACAACTTGGTATATCAATGCATCCTCTAAAGAAAAATGGTTTGATGAAATTTTGGGATCGTGAGGTCAAGGGTCAAAGGTCACAGAGCAACTTGATTATTTAGGAGTGGCTCATTGATTGCTCATTTCCAGTTCTTATAATTCCAAGAAATATATTCCAGATATCAATTAAACTTGGTATATATATATATGCATGGAATTTAAGATGTCATGGGTCATGACCCCGTCATGACCAGAGATGAGCTTTTAGAACCTTTAGGTCAAGTTTAAAGGTCAAATTGTAAGTGGGCTTATTGTGTACAATTCAATGCAAACTTTCCGTAATAGTATATTGTCGCATTAGTATGCTCATTGCTCACCATTAATCGAATTATTGGCTACAAAGTTGGTAGGACATACTTGAATGGTTTTTGAGAAGTGATTTATCAATTTTATGTTAAAGGTTCATATATCACACTGCATTTTTAATTTATTTGCCCTATTTCATCAAATGTATATCAATATTTTCAGGAAATTAATAACTTTATATTCCCCTAAAATTATGATTGCACAAAAGTGCCCTACCAAACATAATACCTGTCAAATTATATTGGAAAGCTCAGTTAGGAGAATTCAAACACGCAATTTAAATTTAATTAGGGTGTAGTTTTCTTTCTTCACATTTTTTTTTATAAAAAAGAATACCATTTTTCATGTTTTATTATTGCTGTTTATGAAGATATGATTTTAAAAATTTTTCAACTGCATTTTTGAAATCCTTAAACAATTTCCTTTTAGAAAATGTAAACTTTTTTAGGCATTAGACAAACAAAAATAATGCAAATATTCTTCCCTGAACCCACAACTGTGAAATTTGCAGAAAAGTACACATGTAACGTTTACTGGCCCAGTTTAAAACACACGGCCAGATACCTCCACCATCAAGCATATCATCTTCACACACGGAAAACTTTACGTTACAATTATACAAAATATACAAAGCAAATGAGTAGCCAAGAGTAAATGCAAGTTTAGTAACAATCTTTCCCATCATATAGTTTATTAACAAAAACATGACATAAATATTATTTGTTTGTTTGTTAAGGTGACACATTGGTACACACACATTCAATGAACTTGGTTAGACAAGCATATGATATAATACGTTTGGTAAATAATTATATTTGTTTAAAAAGCAATTAAACTAGTACATTACTAGTTTGATTTGTTTTCTTATACAGGGTGGCCCATACAAAACGGAACGGGGCACTTCCCAAAATAAAGTAACAAAATAATTATGTCCATAGGATAGGGTGTCTTTTCCAATGAAAAATGATACCAAGAACAGTTATTTTGGTCGCCTAGTTTTCGTTTAAGGGCGCTGTGAGAAACACCATGTCTGGGACCCATTTTTGCCAATTTTTACCAAGTCAGTGCCTGATAAATGAGTCTATACTTACTACCCGACATACCATTGAATACGCAAGTATTCCGCGCGCCATTGTTAGTGTGCATTCAGCTGTGTGCCGAGCGGTGCCGAGAGAATGGGCATAATTGGTCAATAGTATGAAGGGCAGTAAGTCTCAATTATCAGACCATGACTCGGTAAAAATTGACAAAAATAGGAACCTGACATGGTCTCTCTCAAAGCGCCCTACAACAAAAACTACACGTCCAAAATTACTGTTCTTGGTATCGTTGTTCATTGGAAAGGACACCCTATGTACATAATCATGTTGTTATTTTATTTTGGGAAGTGCCCGGTTCCATTTTTTGGGGGCCACCCTGTATAGGTATATGTACTATGTTTAGCTTTTTTATCCAGACATCTTTGTTTGTACCTTATTTTCATATTGTTTATATTTTTACTGTAGTTTCATATCTTGTATGTCTTAAATTATTATCATGACAATTTGCCTCACAGATAAAAATGTAATACTTTTGTTTATACCATTATTGGTTGTATTTTATTGCACTGCCCCTTAGTAGAACAGTCCTCAAATTACTGAAATACATTTATCTGTAATCAAAATACAGGTAGACATCATAACATGTTAACAATGATATTAAAAGGAATAGAACAAGTTACTTCTTTGGAAGTCTTTGGTACATAAACAAACAAAAAACGTTTTCCAAAGATGTGTCATTATAAAAGTAGTAGTATTGCATGTATAATGCAGGGTTTGGAATAAGCATTGGCCCGCTGGCCTGGGCCCACAACAAATGAGCTTTGGGCCAAAATATCAAATTTGACTTGTCTTACTGGGCAGCTAAAATCGATGTACATTTTTTTAATTGGGGCCTTGGAATTCTGGTTTTAATAGTTCAAATTTTTAAACTTTTAGCTTCTGAGCTCAATAAGAAAAATCATGCGCATACACGCAAACTTTGTTAAAAAATTACTTCCAGCATAAGACATAATTCTTGCATTCTATAGCAACGCTATCATTTTTTGTCATATTTCTATAAAGCGAAATTTTAATATATCACAGTTGACATACCGCTCTTCTGGGGAACATACTTAAATAAGTTGAAATTATGTGACCTTGTTTAGCCAATCAATGACTCATATTGGACTAAATCATATAATATAAAACATTACTGTTACTTTCAATTAATACAATATCTAATATATAAACATAATATCAACAGTGTTCACAATATCAGTCAACATTCAATAAGTTATTTACAGCTGCAAAAGTACCTACTTTAGTTTCTATAGCAGCAAATAAGACCAATTAAGAGACTACCCTGTTAAAATAAAATTAAATACATACATTAAAAATAAGAATAAGGTGAAAAGGGGGAAGTGGGATAAGAAATGAAAACACCTACCTAGTCTTTATTGACTAGATATCACAAATATATAATATCTAAAATATACAAATAAATATCTATATTTTTGTTTACTTCATAGTAAAACATGTTAAACTTCTTAAAGCAACATGAAAATCCTGATAAATGATTTAACTTTCTGCTTGGGAATGTTGGTTCTCTTTATTTTTAGCAGTATCCCGAGACTAGGACAGTACATATGAAAATACAATAAAACACACTTGGGATGTAGGTCTAATATTCAAAATGTTGGTAAATGAAGCAAATTATGCAGTGGTATACGGTACTTAAATTGACAATTATACTTGCATCACCAAGGTGGTTATTGTTAATGATAATACGCATTGCTTACTTTCTGTTTCAGAAAAATGTTTCGACAAAGGCTATGTAAACAGAAATTTGTGAGCAAAATAACTAACAAAGTAATCTGAGAAGTTGTCTCGCCTTCTGTCATCAAAGAGCTTTTCTAAGTTATAACGTATATAGGCAAGGGGGTATCAGGTTCTGTTTAAATGTTAAATTGTTTTGTAAAATAACAATGATTATTATTATCATTACGCAATTCACTTAAAATAGAGCACAACATTTACATGTATAAAGACTACCCTGTGTTAATTGCTAAAAACATGACGATTACATAAGAACTTCATGAATTTGATTGGTAAGTCACAATTAAACCACATAAAATAAACTATGTACATAAACATTTCAATACTGTTACAAGTCACATTTCTCTGCACATTTTTGTAAAGATGGGTAGATGTCCCCAGGTAAATTGTACTCCTCATAAGCCGGAAAACACCCTGTTTGGAATGACGCATACATATATACATATCATGGGAATACAAATGCTTATTGAATAAATGTACATGTATATACACGTAGCTCTGATATCACTAAATTATATCTATTAAAAGCTGACATTCAATTAATTGCACAAGGAAAACAGAAACGTGGTGGGGTTTTTTGGTTTGTTTAAATCTTAAAACAGAAAATGTTTTTAAATATACAGATATTAGCACGTGTGGTTGGACCAATGAACAAGAAGAACAAAACAAATATATGTGTGTGTGGCTACTTCTTGTCTGAGCCTTAATACAGGAATGTATGTTCAACTCCTTGAGTATATCCAATTCCTTGAGTACCAAGCTCGCATTTTTGCGAGTTACAATACACACAAATGCAATAGAGCAATAAAATCCCTGGCACTTGCTGTGATACAGGGTTGATTTATTTCACCCCTAACATAGCTGGCAGTGCACGATCATTGGGTGGAATTCACAAAGGGGGTTTGTAGGAGGTTTGTACAAACCATGGTTTGACCATGGTTTACATCTATGGAATGCCATTTGTAAACCGATGGATAAGGAATGTAAACTCCATACTTGTTAACAATGTTGATTTACAATTTACGGTATGCGAGCAGCATTCCATAGATGTAAACCAGTCAAACCATGGTTTGTACAAACCTCCTACAAACCTCCTTTGTGAATTCCACCCATTGTGGCTGAGAGGAACAGCCACCTTCTCACAACCACGGCCAATATTCATAAAACCACACTAAAGCCCTTGTCGCGTATTACAGGATAGCCAACGGAGAGCCAAATTCTCAATCTGTTTGTCTGGAAGTGCAAATTTACGTCCCACATAATTCATACCTTTCTCCATAGAACTTGAATTTTTGATTCACAATGCATTTCTTTGTGATGGTATGTACATTGCATCCTTTTTGGAATTGAATAAACATTGGATGTAAATACGAATACACTTTGCATGAACAAGAGCCTAGTGTTTGCATTAGTACGATCCCATGTATACAGAAATTAAAAAATTTAAAGGGACTTTAAGTCCCTTTTAGGGACATTGTCCAAATCCTCAAAATCCAATTGGAATTCTAGCGGTTCTCTCATACCTAGTTGTATTTGATTAACAACAAAAGCATGGGACAGGTTTTGGTTTTTCAAATTTCCCTTTGGTTAAAAAGATATTTACGATTGAAGTGTTCAGATGTTAAATTATCCACTGGACCGTCAAAACCATCTACAAAGTGAGTGCAATTTTGCTCATTTCTCGGCCATATAACGTCCATTTAACTTGAAATTTTCACACAACATCCAGTGGACATATCAGATAACAACAATATACATTGTATCAACCACTCATCACTTTTTGCACATGCCAGCAAAGTTACTAGATCCTTTTAAAGGCATTATTGATATAATATAAAGAAAGACATCCAAATGCATATAACTATTGAAAACTTCATCACAAAAATGCAATCATCAAATGTTCACAATAAGCCGGAAAATAGTTTCGTTGATAGTACTTCTTATCTTCAAGAATAATTGCATGTGTCCTGATATGTTCCACATGCCAAATGTGCTTAGTTTTCACCAAATTTCAATCACTGAGATCTCAGAGATGTTCAAAGGATGATCATCAATTTCTCAGAGATAAGAACGACTCATTTGCTAACCAACATATTTATATGCACACATTAATATTTATATTAATAGGATTCCCCATATAATTTGTTATCAATTAAAGTGATAAATATTTAAGAAACTTATATACATAAACTCCTAAGTAAAATGGGAAGTTTAACCATCAAAGAATAAACCAAAATCAAAGGAAACCAACAGATTGCTAATGTAAATTCTATTACATTGGAACTAACATGTCTTTGGTTGGAAAATCATAAAATACACTAATAATTTGTGAATAACCAAATACAAACACATGTATCAATCACATATATTCCTCTTTTTAATGGCTATTTACAAGTAATTAATATCTCTTTCTAGAATGAAACAAGAATCAAGAATCTGAATACTAGTATTCAGTAGTTAAGTTGAATACACACAAAGTGACAATTAGAATATGAAAAGTGTGACAAGTGATAATTCATGAGATTATTTGATACTACAAATTTGATCAATGATGCTTTTAAAGAAATCATGAAAAAGAATCAATGCATTGAATATTTGCCAAAAATATCACACATCTTGTCATGGTGTAGAATTCTGAAAAAAGTCTGATCATTGATGATGTCACAAAAAGAAATTTGATATCCGACCCACTGCTGGCACCATATATTTTCATATTTCAACAGCATAGACCAATCAGACAACTGATATGTCTAAAAACTACGAAGTAATAATCATTTGGTAGTAAATAACCAACATGGAGAAAGTTTTAATTCATGATATCCTTGTAAATGCATTTTGCTATGGGATACCAAATAAGAGATAGTACAATTCTCAAAATTTGTCATCACATAGAAGGCTCAGACCTACAAGATTGATTGAAGAACTCAATCTAGCAGAAAATTCTCACTCTCAACTATATGAGCTATCGTATGAGTGAATGTAGGAATGCGTTAAAATGTGTTATGATAACAGAATGATCAAGATAAATTTGTACTAAAGACACGTTGTTAAAGTACCTGAAATCCTGGAAAATACTTGCATTCTCAGACATTTGAACTATTCACTCAATGTCCTGAGAACTTAGTGAACCATGAACAAAACATAATCAAGGCAATTCAACGAAAGACACACGATTTACTCCTGAGTAAGTGTCATCTGTCGCATCTTTAAATGCTTTCTGACTTTTGACCTTTAACCTACTTATACTTGGGTACTCGGATAAGCTGAATGTACAAGAGTGCGAAGAAGACGAGCATCATGACAGTAAGAGCTACGTGGTTCTACCCCTTGACCTTTTAACTTTGACCCTAATGGTACTGGCACCAGTCCAATTTGTCATTGCTCTTTGACCTTTGACCTTTGACTTGCTTATATATTTGGGTACTCGGATAAACAGAATGTATGAGAGTGCGAATAAGATGAGCATCATGACAACAGAAACAGCACATAGTTCTGCTCTCTGACCTTTGACCTTCGATCTACTTATACTTGGGTACTCGGAGAAGCTGTATGTATGAGAGTGCGAAGAAGATAACCATCATGACAGAAAGAGCCACATGGTTCTGCCAGAGCCCCAGTCAGTGTCGTAGTCAGGTATGGCGAGGTCCTTCAGGTACATCTCGCCCGTGATGCTGCAAATAAGGAGGCAATAATAATAATAATATTAAAGGGAACCACCACCCAAAAATAATATTCTTATAAATGAAAGGTAACGTCTTTAGTAGTCCATTCCATCAACAAGTTCACAAAAATATGTTTCCAGAAAAAAAAGAAGAAACAAATTGGAAAACGCATCACCATTCTAAAGCATGCATTCATGGGTCTGCCTGCATGTACGAAGACTACTTTGTCCAGAGCGAAAGATTCGTCTGGGATTCTATTGTCTCCAAACGTACGCGTGAATAGCATTGGCGCACTCGCAAATGTTTGGCGCGTATGGAACCAGGAAATAAAAGTTGTTCCGTAAGTGTGGTAATTAATTGCTTTTTTTATGAATTACACAACCCTTTGCAAAATGTTGGGTATCTATTTGATATCACAAAAGGGTACCAAAACATATAATTATGTGTTGTTCTTTGCCTGGTGGTCTCCTTTAATAATGATAATAATAATATAACATATTTGTATAGCGCCTAATGCAAAACAGGGGCTCTTTTTTTTGTTTAAATCGTTTACACTGCTCACGGGTCTAATAAATGATTATCAATATTTATCATGTTGTGACCTATCCGATTATGCCATGTTTGGTACGTTTCTGGCGCTTTCCGATCATGCAGAAAGATTATTAAATTTTTAAATGTTTAAATTAAAAAAAAAATTTTTCGCCCCATGCTGTGGCTCACGGGGGCAATTTAAAAGGTTTCGGGGGCGAATCGCCCGTCGCCCCCATGTATTTTTTTGGTTGCTCTAAGCGCTTTCATTATTATCCTTGGTCATTTGGTACGGTTCAGACCAGCACAATTATCTTGTACACATTCTCAACTCCCAGGGAGCATACTAGCTGCGGGCAACCATATTGGTGCACCAAGCTAATTTTCTCCAGAACAGGTACACCATTTATACACCTGGGTAGAGAGTAGCACTGTGGAAGAAATCACAACACAACATGATCAAACACTTTCTAAACTATTATGCGCAGAGATTGTACGCTGTTTGAATGACTAACTTCAAAATGCTGCTATAACTCACTAATGTTCCTTTTTTATTGGATTGATTTACCTAACAATTACAAAGAATATTGACTGTTAATCTGGGGCTTGTTTTATGGAAGGCTCTTTAATAGCAATGTACATTGTCTGGCCCGGAACCAGGGCGCAATTATCTACACGTTTAGCACAGAGTGTCGATAGACGTTAGAAATTCAGCTTTGTTTAGTGTCTGAACACTGAGATAAATGCACTGTAGCTCCGTGCCAGACAGGGTACATTACATGTAGCTATAAACGCCCTTTCATAAACCCAGACCCCAGAATTCTAAATGGTACTATAATAACTCACCACATTGTTGTGTTTACTCTGCAGAATGTAAGTCCCCTGAACTCATTGATGCTCAGTGCCTGTTAACGGAAAAATAATCATTGTAACTATCATTACAAACTGATAACAGTTACTAATATCTTACTTATCAAATCAATTTTAACACACAAGAGTTACCAGAGGACTAGCCCCCTTCTGTAAAGCGCTTAGAGATGATTATAAATCAATCATGATAGGCACTATATAAATCAAGAATATTATTATTATTAGCTTTCACTACATATAGTAGACGTGTGGCCTAGGGCTAATGAATCAGAGATAGGCGCCACCTTTTGTGCCAAATTGGCATGGAAAGGAATTAAACTTTAACTAACTTACTTATCAAGCACAGGATTACAAAAAATTCAATTTTCACACTGCCAAACTACTATTTAACCCTACCAAATAATGATAAAACACTGGCAATTAGTTTCTTTAGATAAGATTCTACTGAGTAGTCGAAAGAACAGGTTGGCTTCCAACACTACCTACATGTATAATAACAATCTTGTTTGCATGGTATTCACATATTGATTCTCTTTCATCAAATTCTATTTCGTCGGTTGAGAAAGAAAAGGGCACCAAGTCATTTGTTTGGAGATAATCAGGTTTAAAGGGACTTAGTAACATTGTCCAAATCCTCAAAATAAATTTTTCATTCTAGCGGGTCCCTCATACCTTGTTGTATTCGTATTAACAATAAAATCATGGGACAGGTTTCGGTTTTTCAAATTTCCCTTTTGTTACAAAGATACTGTATGTACGATCGAAGTATTCAGATAAGAAAAACTCCAGGCGAGTTTTTCTTCTGTGTACAAAGTGAGTGCAGTGAGTTATTGAATATCACTTTGCATTTTCGCTCATTACTTGGCCATGCAATGTCCATTTGACGTGAAATTTTCACACAATACCCTGTGGACATATGAGATAACAATAATATACATTGCATCAACCATTCATCACTTTTTGCAAATGTCAACAAAGTTACTAGATCCCTTTAAAGTTTGAAAGCCATGTAGAAACCAATGTAGGTTTTTTTAATAAATATTTTGTGGAATATTTCCAAAATTAATATCTGAACATTTCACATGTAGAATCGGCTCTGGGGGTGCTGCGTACAATGTTGTGTTTAATCGCAACTCTTTATGCAACGACCCCCTGACCTAGAAGATGATATGCATAACTAAATACACCAACAACAAAAACCAACTTAGCTCCTTTCTCAGCTCCCTTTTGACGATTTAAAGGGATAGTTTAGTCTTGGTTAAGAGGGCACTTCAAGAAATAATATTTTTGTGAGGTAATGAAAAACTAAGTGTAACATTTGAAAGAGCATACACTTTTATTCAATAATTTAAGAACACATTTAAAAATCCTACACATTTTTGAAAGATAAACAAACCTGGTTTTATAATTGGTTTTGATGATCTCTCTATTAAATAATTATTTTAACCAAACATCACATTCAAATTTTTTGATACAAAAATGGTTAAAACTTATTATGTCTTGAGGGCACATTTTTGTGTTAATGACAGTTTTTTAATAAATGAAAACAATCCTGTAACTGAACTGTTAATGTTTTACTACCATTCAAGCATCATTTAATTATATTGTTAATTTTTAGTTACTAAAATTCTGCCCTTTTTATCTTCAAGGTACTTACATTGACTGAATATCTGATGACGCTGAAATATTTCAGCCACTCCAACCAATCATCGATGGAATCTGTGTTGACTAGGACACCTGCGAACACCTGAGGGAGACAAACAAGAAATGACACAGTAATTGACACATCAGCTTGTAACAGATTGATCAAAGTTGATCAAAGAATTTTATTTCTGCTAAATTGGTTAGGCTTTTGCAAGGGATATTTTACCCCTTTAACAGATTTACTGAATTAAGTGATGGAAATTTCCTGAAGTAATATAAGAAATGTTTGGTCAAATTCTATGTCAGGTGTTACACTTTAAAGGGACTTATCATTTCTCAAAACTTACTTGGAACTCTAGTGGTTCTCTCTTACCTTGTCATATTCATATTAACAATAAAAGCACGGGACAGGTTTCTGTTTTTCAAATTTCCATTTTGTTCAAAAGATATGCAAGATTGAAGTGTTCAGATGTTAAATTGTCTACGGGATCATTTAAGCTGTGTAAAAAGTAAGTGCAATGAGTTAGTGAATATCACTTTGCATTTTTGCCCATATCTCAGCCAAAAAGCATCCAATTAACGTGAAATTTTCACACAATACTTTGCACTTGTCAACAAAGTTACTAGATCCCTTTTCTTTGATCTACCAATTTCATGATCAGATACATCTAGTCAAAAACTTTTGTTTTCTCATTTTCAAGGATGGTACTATTTTCTCCAATATAATTAAAAAAAATTACCTGCTTCCTCAAAAATTATGACAATTCCGAAAATGTGTTGACTAGGATGCTTGCAAACACATGAGGAAAACAAATATTATTACACAATTTAACACATATCTTTGATAAATATTCAGACAATCCTCCGTTGTCCCCATTTTGGTTGTTTCTTTTTCCTCTTATTAAAGGGGGAAACAAATCACATGTCAACTTCTCAGTACAGATATGCTCAAGTAGACCAGCTCTGTACATTTCATGAGGACAGCTCTAGTAGTTACCTTTTTTTAGGTGATACATTTGCTTGTCATAATAGCCCTTTAACCAAAACCTATTGCAATGCACTTTGCCTCCATTAGTTGTTGCTAAGAATCCATCATTGACAATACAAACATACATGTAAGTATCATTGACTTACAAACATAAGTATCATTGACTTACAAACATAAGTATCATTGACTTACAAACATAAGTATCATTGACAATACAAACATACATGTAAGTATCATTGACTTACAAACATAAGTATGTTGATAGCCGTAGCAACCGACGTAGCAACGCTAACGATCCCAACCTTGATGGAGACGAGGAAGATGAATCCAGTCCCACAGAACGTAGCCAAGAGGAGCGTGAGCAAAAAGATGAAGAAATTTGATGCCTCTGGAACAAATCCTACATGAAGAAAGATGAAACAATTATTTCGCAAATTAAATTACAATGGCAGCAGCTCGTGCATGACGTCACGATCAGTGGCAATTATGAATGACTTACACAATTTTTAACTAAGTTCAAATAACTTTTTCAGTCACACAGAATGTACTAAAAAGGAGCTTTAGCAGAAAAATTAAGAAATTTGACAGCTCCAGAACAAATCCTACATGAAAAAAGATGAAACAATTTTTGTACATATTACAATGGCAGCAGCTTGAACAGGACATAAAGATCGGTGGCAATTACAAACAACATACACAATTGTCAACCAAGTTCAAAATGTCATTACTTTTTTGTTGCTCAATCATTTTTTCTCAGATTTTTGTAAATGATTCATCTCATTCATCTCCTTTCAGAGCAAACGTTAAATTTAAAATTTCCAACATCAAGTTAAGATGGAATTCCCCTTTAAATTCCCCATCTAAAATATAACCCTACTACACTTACCTATCATCCAGTAATAAATGACGGCAAATATTGTGGTAGGCAGAAGTCTCATTGGTATGAGGTCACACAAGACCTTGGCAATGAAATAGGCAGAGGTGCGGTAGAAGCCACTGCTCGACTCATGGCTGGGGAGAGGGAAGCAAAGTAGAACAAATATTTATGCAAGCAACCACAAGAAAATGACTCAGATGTAATAACGGGGTGAGTATTGAAACGGATTATCATTCTGCCAAGCTGACTTGCATGGGCGTTGATCTGTCATTGATACCCATTCATCAGGGGGATGATCTTTTCATTCATCCCGCCTGATGAATATTCATTCATCCCGCCTGATGAATAGGTATTACGTAAGTATCGACGCCCAAGCTGACTTGACTCATGTCTGGGGAGAAAGAAGCAGAGAAACACAAGTACAGAGAGAGTCGATATCCACAAACAAGAATAATGACAACTGATGACAAAGAATTACAGAAACAAGATTTGCTATCCTGAATCTAGAAATCTTGATCTTTTTGATGATTATGATAACGATAAATTAATCACGATAGAGCATGACGTGATTTTCACGTTAGCCGTGATGACCACCATCGTGGAAATCAATTCTATCATTTTCCTACCTCGATTGACCACAGTTTTATCACTAATGTCAACAAACTCACGCTGTGTTTACATCAGCAAAGAGGGGCTAGCGATAAGAAGGTGCTATCCCTGATAAAAAATCTACTGGATGCAGGCTCGAGTGGTCAAATCTAAGCACCTCACTTCAGCCCTTTAGGTGAGGTTTTTGGCTAACATGGTTTGGACGTAATGGGCAGTAACGATATGGATCCATCACAGTATTATTTTGTTAGCAATCACAAGAAAATGAAAAATTCAGATGTAAGCAATAAACACGGCGAGCTTTGGACAGGATTTTCAACCATTGATGTATTTCACAGGGTTAACACATCCAAGGTTCATCACCATCTTTAATTTGCATAACATGTTTTCCAGGGTCCAAACAAATCTTACCATGATCAGGGATTGCCATCAGCTGTGGCTTAGGTGCCACAATGGGCACCAGAATTTTCATTTGACCTCTAGAACTTCAGTTCAGGTATTGTCCACCAATAAATCAGGATCTACAACACACAAGTCTATAGTGGGAGTCAATCTGATGTGTCATTTTGTCTGCCTTAAAGAAATGCCTGATTAAAGGGATCTAGTAACTTTGTTGACATGTGCAAAAAGTGATGAGTGGTTGATACAATGTATATTGTTGTTATATGATATGTCCACTGGGTGTTGTGTGAAAATTTCAAGTTAAATGGACGTTTTTTGGCGAGTAATGAGCAAAAATGCAAAGTGATATTCACTAACTCATTGCACTCACTTTTTTCACGTCCAGTGGATAATTTAACATCTGAACACTTCCAATCATAAATATCTTTTTAACGAAAGGGAAATTTGAAAAACCGAAACCTGTCCCATGCTTTTATTGTTAATACGAATACAAGGTATGAGGGAACCGCTAGAATTCCAATTGGATGAGGATTTGGACAATGTTGCTAAGTCCCTTTAAAGGGTACCACCACCCAAAAATAATATTCTTATTAAAGAAAAGTAACATCTTTAGTATTCCATTCCATCAACAAGTTCACAAAAATATGTTTCCAGAAAAAAGAAAAACAATTGGAAACGAATCACCATTCTAAAGCATGCGCTCATGCGGTCTGAATTGCGAAGACTGCGATTTGTGCGGTAAATGGCGATGTATGCAGTGCGAACGAATCGCCCGGGAATCTATTGTCTACAAACGTATGCGTGAATAGCATTGGCCCGTATGGAACCAGGAAATAGCAGTGGTTCCGTAAGTGGTGGAAATTAATTGCTTTGTTTATGAATTACACAACCCTTTGCAAAATGTTGGGTATCTATTTGATATCACAAAACGGTACCAAAACATATAATAATGTGTTGCTCTTTGCCTGGTGGTCCCCTTTAAGGGAGGGCCCTGCATGATATACCCTTAGTACTCACATGAATATCTTGCGCTCATAGATGAAGAGCTCCATCGCTGCAAGGTTACTGAAGATCATGAAGATACTGGCAAACAGAAATGCACCAGTTCTGAAGAGAAAAAAAAAATCAGAGAAACTATCAGAAATGATGATGAAGTCTTAACAAGCGACATATATTACAGTTCTAGTAGTAATAATAGCAATATACGCACATTTAACCCTATAGCCCGGGCTATTTTGAAAATGCATAGCCCGGGGGGTGGGGGGCTAATTTGGCGCCTCCTTAAGATCACGGCCGCGAAGCGGCCGTTCGCCGTGAAAATTTACATGCGTGTTTCGTAAAGTGTATAGAATACTATGGTAATATTAATTTTTTGAAAAATGCATTAATTTGCATAATTATGGTAATTTATGCAAATAAGGTCATACAATTCATATTTTTACCTATAAATCATATATTCTTCATAATTAAACATTGGTTTTGACAACATGGTTTTGACAACATATGTTCTTTAGACCATTTGGAATAATAATACAACAAAAAAATTTGGAAGAGCCAGGTTCTTCCTTATGTTTTTGATTGTTTTTATAATTTCTTATGTATTTCTTTGTTTTTTTAGCTGATGTATTTTATTGTTTTTGTTGTTTATTTTATTTTTAACGATAAATCAACTACTTTGAACCCCAAAACAAACCACCAATAATGTAAACAAGACCAAATTATCAAAGATATATCTCTTTTTATGAAAACTGATATTTCCATGTTTTGTACACAAATCACGAAATTTAGCGATTTTCGGGCTGACATGCATAGACAAAAGGTCACGTGACTTCGTAACCCTATGTCCGATTTTTGAAAATTTTATTTCAAAAGATGCGCAAGACCCAAAAGAAATAAGTCATGAAATTTCAGCGCAAGATATTATCGCGTTAAAAATTTATCGCAAAAAATGTTGAGGGGGGGGGGCCATTTTAGCCCCCCCCCCCCTCCCCCCTGGGCTATATAGGGTTAAGATAAAGCTTTATAGAATTGATCATCATCTCTGAAAGCACTTGACAATATTATTACCACACATTATCACGAGAAATCCCAGGTGGCATGCACTTTCTTATCACTTTAGAGCGATGCATTCTAGGAGCCACGAGATGCATGGACAGTTGTACCCAGCCCCCTGAAGCATGGAGTTCAGCTATTCAAAGCCCTAAATCTAACTACTGGCTCCTTTGCAAGCAATGCATTCTGGCACACTTAAAGTGGACTTCCACACGATTTCAAGCTTCTAATGATTGAAAGACAGATATTCTAGGTCAACAAACACAATTTTGTATAAATAAAGTATGATTGGGGGTTCTTATAATTGGCTTTGAAATTATAATGACACAAATTCGCGAGCGAGCTTGTTCTATCCCACAATGCACCAATTTGTGACGTGCGACCCTCACTATGCGCCTATCTATGTTTTTACACTGCAACGAATGTGTTCTTTTGATCGGACCAATACAATGCTCGATAATGAATAGTTTAGTCTACGATGCGCCACTCAACCGTGCCTTTGAGCATTGCTGTATTGTTGAACCGTTTGAAAATACTTGCCTGCCCGAAATTGTAACACGTTTGGCTTTCATTGGAATTTGAATAGACACAAAGTCCTGTAAACGTGGTTATTGAATTTGCTGGCTCTGCATGACCGGCTATTATGAATGACACATGCAGTGATCACAATGCAGTGGCACCGGATTCAAGCCTACTCAATAAATTGAGCAAAGTGAGGGTGCTACGTAAGGGTCTCATGATTGTGTGCAGTAAATTTAATTATTTCCTCAGAGTCAATGACATTATAAAAATCTCTTAGAAATCAACCAAAGAGAGTTAAATCCTGAAAATATTCAAGCACATCCCTAGATTTATTTCCAATATACTGTATTTTGTTTTAACTCGTCCGGAATTCTCCTTTAACGGTATCGATCAGGTCTGAAGACATACTGACCTGTTCTGTGGGCCTGCAGGGTAGGAGTCATCTACACCAAAGTACACAAACCCCAGCACGATGGCGAAGAATGTTGACATCACGGGCTGCATGCAAGGAGGCACAATGTCATCGGTTGAGAAACAAAGGGAAGTAAAGTCACTTGTTATACTTCTGAGATAATCATGTTTGAGTTTTGAAACCCACATGTAGAAACCAAATGTACATGTAGCTCTCTTTTATATCTGATGAGTATTCCCAGAATTAAACATTATTGAGAATGTGATGTTTTGTTAAAATAATGATTCAATCGAGCGATCATCAACAACTATTCAAAAGCCTCTTTGGTAATTTTTTGAAAAAGTGTAGCCATTTTATAGATTTTTTCCTAAAGCGCAAATAAATGTGGATCCCACATTTATTCCAATCGGATATATTTATTGATATTTCAGCGGCTGTTTTTCAACCGATTTTGATCAAATAAATTATATGTAGAATCACGTGCTCTTCCAAGTATTACACTTTATTACAGTTTTTCATTACCTCAAAAATTAATTATATCCAGAAGCACCCTCTATACAAAAACTGTTAAAAGTTAAAGTCCTCCCGTGCCAAATTCGACACATGAGGCGGCCCCTATCTCCGATTCATTAGCCCTAGGCCACACGTCTACCATATGTAGTGAAAGTTACAGAAGGGGGCTACTTCTTCTGGTAAATCTGCGTGTACAGAAGGTATCATTTTTAAAGTCTTTGTTATGACACGGTCTGGGTTCGAACCCAGGACCTCCCGTGCATGAGGCGGACACTCTAACCACTAAGCCACAGTGCTCGGTACACATAAAAACTGAACTATCCCTTTAAACTGTGTATACAAATATTTACCTGTACGATAGAGACCTGTATGTTGCGACTATAATTCAGTCCAGCTCTCTTGGAAACGGCGGCAACCTGTAGCACAAGAAGCAAATAACATGATTTTGCATCTAAATCCTAGATACATGTACGTGGTGAATGTAAAATCAATCTAATATTTGTATCAATTTAAAAAACAAAGCATTTCAATATTTAAAGGGATCTAGTAACTTTGTTGACATGTGCAAAAAGTGATGAATGGTTGATGCAATGTATATTGTTTTATCTGATATGTCCACAGGGTATTGTATGAACATTTCAAGTCAAATGGACGTTGCATGGCCGAGTAATGAGCAAAAATGCAAAGTGATATTCACTAACTCACTTTGAAAAACTCGCCTGGAGTTTTTCTTATCTGAACACTCCAATCGTACATATCTTTGTAACGAAAGGGAAATTTGAAAAACCGAAACCTGTCCCATGATTTTATTGTCAATACAAATACAACAAGGTACAGTATGAGGGAACCGCTAGAATTCAAATTGGATTTTTAGGATTTGGACAATGTTACTAAGTCCCTTTAATGTTGCTGCTCAGCTAGTTGGTAAATCAGTTTTGCAATGCTGTGAGTAGAAGTAGAAGTGGTGGAAGCAAAAGTCCATTCAATGATGTCTATGTTCATCTTGCAAAGAAAAATCAAGTCGGCGCAAATTAAAAACCCACAAATATATTTTTTTTTTTACCAATCGAGAACAAATTTATTAAACAAAACGGTGTTGACAGTATTGTGAAGTCCTGCATAGTGCTGTAGTATTTTGGTTATTTGGGAAACGGGTAACCATCATGGAAAAACCGTTACCCGTTCGGTTAACTGTTTGTTTGTTTTTACGTTGGGAACTAGACAGCTTCGGCGGCCTCAGCTCCTGTTCTCCTTGCAGCTTCCCGCCGAATGTCTTTTACCTTGTTGAAACTCTAAGTTAATATTTTAGAGAAAATTTTAGAGTCCTCTTAAAATTGTCCACGGCATCGACGGGTAACGAAGCCATAAAAAATGGCAACCGCCGTGAATGGGCGGTTATCGAACGGGTAGCCATTTCACTCCTGCATACCTGAGTGAAGAATCCCGTCGCGTAGCCTGGATACTGCATGACTGCTGTCTCTTGGTTGCTCTGATGCTGTTTGATTAGCTCTGCGGCCTTGCCTTCTACATCTCTGCAGAAGCTAGACTGCTTGTAGCGAGCTACTAGAGAACTTCTTGGAGTGTCACCCATGTCTTGCATGGCTTGGCCCTTTCCCTCCTCTAAAGATGAAAAAGAAAACATTGCAAAATGGTTAAATGATCATGGATTCATAGATTTCCTTGCTGGGGAGATCAGGTTAAAGGTATTAAAAATGATGATCAATGATGAAGATCATGATGACAATAACGACGATTCCAATAATGATAGTGATGATGATAATGATGACAACGATGATGGGGATGAAACTAATGATGACATTAATGATGATGATGATGATGAATGCTTATGATGATCAAGATTGATGACGAAGATGATGTCAATGATGATGATGATGATGAAAAAAAAGACAATGATGTTGAAGATGAGTTGATGTATCTCCGCATCTTTGCCATCTACATATCTGCAGAAGCTAGACTGCTTGTAGCGAGCTACTAGAGAACTTCTGGGAGTGTCACTCATGTCTTGCATGGCTTGGCCCTTTCCCTCCTCTAAACATCAAAGAAAACATTGCACAAAATGTTATATAATCATGGATTCAAAGATTTCCTTGCTGGGGAGATCAGGTTAAGAGTATTAAAGATGATGATCAATGATGAAGATCATGATCACAATAATGACGATTCCAATGACAATAGTGATGATGATAATGATGACAACGATGAAGGGGATGAAAATAATGATGACATTAATGATGATGAATGCTGATGATGATCAAGATTGATGACGAAGATGATGTCAATGATGATGATGATGATGATGATGAGGATGATGATGATGATGATGATGAGGATGATGATGATGATGATGAAAACAAGTATCAATCACTCCGGTCTTGCATGGCTTGGCCCTTTCCCTCCTCTGAATATCAAAGAATATGTTTGCACAAATTGTGAATAATGATAGCAATTTGTTTAATACTTTCTGCCAATTTTGCTTCTACCTTTTATGCAGAAACTAGCATGTACATGTAGCTGCTAAACTGTTAAATTATCAAAGTGTCAATGATTTTCTGCTTCCAGTGTTATGTTTAAGAGTATTCAAATGATAATCCTCTTTGGTGGTTTATGAACAAATTCATACTGGAGCAAGTATTGAGGAGAAAATTTCATGGAAGCATCTATCACCGTCCATAACCAAAATCAAATTTCAATTGCCCAATAGACCGCTTCTGTAATGTATGCAAATAATATGCGTATGACGTAAGACTCCCCGTTGGCAAGCTTAACAATAGTAACTAGGTCCGGCAAGCTAGGTTTGCCGGAGCTTGCCGGACCTAGTTACTATTGTTAAGCTTGCCAACGGGGAGTCTGACGTCATACGCATATAATTTGCATACATTACAGAAGCGGTCTATTGGGCAACCAATAATTACAGCATTAATTGTAAATGTTTTCTTTGTTTTAGCCCACAAATGTCTAGTTTCAAACTACTAGAGTTGTTTCTTAATCTTAAGTTTACTTGCCCAATTAGGCCAATAGGAGAAAAGGTTAAAGGGATAGTTGCGTTTTGGTAGAGAGGGCGCTACAAATAATGATTTTTTTGTGAGATAATGAAAAACTGAGTGTCAAATTTGAAAGAGAATACAATTTTAATGGCAAAATAAAATTTATTTGATCAAAATCTGTTAAGAAACGGCTGAAATATCCATAAACATCACTATTTGTAATAAATGTGGGGCCCCACAAGTATTCGATAATTTTGAACCAGCCGTTAAAATTTGTTTTAAAATGCTTCCTCTTTTCAAAAATTCTCGAAAGATGTTTTTAGATAGTTGTTGATTATCTGTCTATCTAATCACTATTTCAAAAATACATCACATGCACAATATGTTATTTTAAATGGTTTAAACAAATGCATTTTTGAAAGCGCCCTCTTTAGTTTAAACAGCTCTTTTTGAATGATAACAGGCTTTTTACTTAGTCGTTTGTAATTTTTGTATTCCTTTTGAGCATGGTGGAGTTATAATTATTAGTTTGTAATGTAATGGTGCAGGTTTTGGTTACTAAAATTCAGTTTGACTAAAACTGTAGGCTCTCTACCAGAACTCAACTATCCCTTTAATTTCTCAAGCATTGACATACATACCCATCTGCAGAGCAGACTGATTGTTGTGTTCAGGGGTCGGTGGCTGCACTGAGGTGCTCTCACTCTGCATGATCGTGTCCAGGAAGAAGTCTGGTGGGTTGTTGTGCGCTGCACACTCGTAACCTGCCAACAAATAGAATAGCTAGATACAATATTTACAAAGTCCAGTGAATGTTGAAAAAAAAACACATAAAATGTCTTAAAAACCATCATAATCACTGAGATTAGGTCAACCTCAACAGGCTTCCCACAGTAGTCTATAGGTTCCTTGACATCGTTGGGGTCTAAGATTGAATTGACCCGTTATATTAGTTTGCACTGACAGTCTTACACTGTGACACACATACCTAAGCATGTTAAATTAATTGACTTCTGTATTATCATTACGCCCCTCTGACATGTATGCAAAACTTGGTGCCGAGCTTCCCGAGTTGTGCAAGCTTGGCATGTAATATGATACTTTACCGTGAAGCCCCACAAAACAGAAAGAATTACTACACCAATCCGTGTGAGCTACTGCGAGTTGTCAAGATACTACAAATGTTTTGAACATGTCTAAAAATATTAGTGAGTCCGTACAAGTTAATATGTATTATGCCAAACACTCCCGAGTTGAGCCAGGAGCTAGCCCCGGGCCCTACTTGGGAAACTTGACAGTTCATATGAAGAGGCTTTACTTAATACACGTAACGTATTCAGTTTCTGTGATTTTTATACATGCCGCCCCCCCAGAGCCCCCCAGTTACAGCCCGCGTACTGCGCGCAATAAGGAAGTATGCCGACTTTCAGGGGTGAATGTACATGCATAATCTGCCTCGGGATGGGAGAAAAGGGCGCGCAGATGCCAAAACTTGTAGAGAAGCCCCCCGGTCATTGCAGAGCACGTAGAGGGCGCACTTCCATGAAAGGCTGCCCGTATTTGTGTATAAGTACACTTAATACCAATAGATGAGAAGTACTCCAGAGACTCTTGAGCGGAGCCATGGTATACAGTTTCTCCTCTTGACAGCAGATGGATGGTGCCAAACAACCGGAACGCTTTTCAATTCAGTCTTAAATACCTCCATAATTAGGGACTGAGATATTTGAAAAAAAATCAAAATCCATCTCAATACTCTGTAAGTTTTGTTTGTAACCGTTAGCCAAACAGCAAGTTACAGGAGAAGTGTGAAAGCTCCAAGTGATTTTTGATAAAGTTTTTCAAAGTGAATGGGATCACTTACCAATGGATGAGAAGGACTCCAGAGCCTCTTTGGCCGGGCCGTGGTATACAGTTTCTCCTCGGGACAGCAGATGAACAATGCCAAACAACCGGAATGCTTTTCAATTCAGTCTTAAATACCTCCATAATTAATGAATCAGACCCATCCCATTATTCTGTTACCGTAAGCCAAACATCAAGGTTCAGGAGAAGTGTAAAAGCACTGGCTGATTTTTAACTGAGTTTGTCAAAGTGAATGGATCATCTACCCATGGCTCCACACTTACCTTTTTTGTCAGTGGCCCGGTCGGACCAGTGAAATAATTTTCCCCCTTATCTGGTGGCCCGAAAGAAAAATTTACTGGCTCAAAATTGTTATTTCATGAGTTAACTTTTTACTATACAAAACCTGTGATTATAGATCAAGCATGACATGAAATAAAAACAAGATACATCAAATTTTGACAATGTCAGTTTGTAAATCTGCTTGCCCGATCGGGCCACCAAAATATGACTTTAATACATTTTTGCTGGACCAACATGCAATTTCACTGGCCCCGGGGCCAGCGGGCCAGTGCGAGTGTCGAGCCCTGACTTACCAATGGATGAGAAGTACCCCAGAGCCTCTTTGGCGGGGCCGTGGTATACAGTTTCTCCACGGGACAGCAGATGAATTGTGTCGAACACGTCGAATATGGTGAAACGGGGCTGATGGATGGAGAATAGTATGCAACGCCCTCTCTTCGACAGCCTGAAAGAGGGGGATTCAATTTCAGAATCAACTGTTAACCACTTGACTACAGGAACAAGGTGGGTTGTGTACAAAGTCTATGGATGTTTCAGAATATTGTAGGGAATGGGTTAACCCACCGGAACCTATTCAGCCTATGGTTAATGGATGGCTAACAGAGTTTGTGTTTGTAATTTGAGCTTTGGACTGGAATATTACACAAACTTAAAATTATGACTATTACTTGTAATTGTTCCATTCTTTCAACTGTAAAAGCAACAACAGATATTTGGACGATCACAATATCTGTTTAGACTTGGGTTGAGTATACATGGTAAATTGTATATACCACAATTTAAATGATTGCCTTCTTCAAATTAAATTTCAATTACAATATATTGTTTCCAGAACACAATATATTGCATGCAGTGGCGTAGCTAGGGGGAAGGGAGGGGGGGGGGCAGTGGCGTAGCTAGGGGGAAGGGAGGGGGGGGGTAGTGGCGTAGCTAGGGGGAAGGGAGGGGGGGGCAGTGGTGTAGCTAGGGGGAAGGGAGGGGGGGCAGTGGCGTAGCTAGGGGGAGGGAGGGGGGGCAGTGGCGTAGCTAGGGGGAAGGGAGGGGGGGCAGTGGCGTAGCTAGGGGGAAGGGAGGGGGGCAGTGGCGTTGCTAGAGGGAGGGAGGGGGGAGGGGGGGCAGTGGCGTAGCTAGGGGGGAAGGGAGGGGGCAGTGGCGTAGCTAGGGGGAAGGGAGGGGGGCAGTGGCGTAGCTAGGGGGAAGGGAGGGGGGGCAGTGGGGTAGCTAGGGGGAAGGGAGGGGGGCAGTGGCGTAGCTAGGGGGGAGGGAGGGGGGCAGTGGCATAGCTAGGGGGGAAGGGAGGGGGGGCAGTGGCGTAGCTAGGGGGGAAGGGAGGGGGGGCAGTGGCGTAGCTAGGGGGAAGGGAGGGGGGGCAGTGGCGTAGCTAGGGGGAAGGGAGGGGGGGCAGTGGCGTAGCTAGGGGGAGGGAGGGGGGAGGGGGGGCAGTGGCGTAGCTAGGGGGAGGGAGGGGGGAGGGGGGGCAGTGGCGTAGCTAGGGGGGAAGGGAGGGGGGGCAGTGGCGTAGCTAGGGGGAAGGGAGGGGGGGCAGTGGGGTAGCTAGTGGGAAGGGAGGGGGGCAGTGGCGTAGCTAGGGGGAAGGGAGGGGGGCAGTGGCATAGCTAGGGGGGAAGGGAGGGGGGCAGTGGCATAGCTAAGGGGGAAGGGAGGGGGGGCAGTGGCGTAGCTAGGGGGAAGGGAGGGGGGGCAGTGGGGTAGCTAGGGGGAAGGGAGGGGGGCAGTGGCGTAGCTAGGGGGAGGGAGGGGGGGCAGTGGCATAGCTAGGGGGGAAGGGAGGGGGGGCAGTGGCGTAGCTAGGGGGGAAGGGAGGGGGGGCAGTGGCGTAGCTAGGGGGGAAGGGAGGGGGGCAGTGGGGTAGCTAGGGGGAAGGGAGGGGGGCAGTGGCATAGCTAGGGGGAAGGGAGGGGGGCAGTGGCGTAGCTAGGGGGGAGGGAGGGGGGCAGTGGCATAGCTAGGGGGGAAGGGAGGGGGGGCAGTGGGGTAGCTAGGGGGAAGGGAAGGGGGCAGTGGCATAGCTAGGGGGGAAGGGAGGGGGGGCAGTGGCGTAGCTAGGGGGAAGGGAGGGGGGGGCAGTGGGGTAGCTAGGGGGAAGGGAGGGGGGCAGTGGCATAGCTAGGGGGGAAGGGAGGGGGGCAGTGGGGTAGCTAGGGGGAAGGGAGGGGGGCAGTGGCATAGCTAGGGGGGGGAAGGGAGGGGGGGGGGGTAGGGGGACCAAGGGGGCACATGCCCCCTTAGTATTAAAAAAAAGAACATAAGGAGAAAATCTTAAAAACAATAAAGAAATACATAAGGTGTGCTTCCGAATCAGTCTGACCACACTCCATGTATGCCACGGACATCATGTATTAACTCTATGAGTATTATAGTAATTCAGATTATATATTTCTGGTCATTTTCTCTAGACGATGTTCGAAATAAAATCTAGAAGGGCACTGCTTTATAGCTTACAGTGCTAGTTGACTCATGACTGAGTGGGTAGTGTTTGCGTCCAAGAAGAGAACCTAGGGCTTGATTATCAGCTCCATCCCGATGTTGGTTCTCTTGTGCTCTTGGGAACCTAACATATTAAGCCCGGCGCAGACAGAGCCGACTCGACCCAATCCGACTGGTTTTCAGTCAGGCTAGAGTCAGTTTCGCTCAGTCGGAGCCGATTCAACATGTTGAATCAGGCCTCGAATGACCTCTGACTGGTTCTTGATTGGAAAAACCGGAGTCCTGAGGCAACGCATCCTGAGTTAATCAGGCTGAAAACCAGTCGGATCGGGTCGAGTCGGCTCTGACTGCGCCAGGCTTTCTGCATTAACTCAAATGGAATTTCTAGAATGGAATAGGTCAACTTACTGTGCAAGCTGACTCATGACCGAGTAGGCAGTGTTTGCGTCCAGTCCAGTCGTTGGTTCATCCAAGAAGAGAACCGAGGGCTTGATGATCAGCTCCATCCCGATGTTGGTTCTCTTGCGCTCCCCACCAGATACACCGCGCAGAAAATCAGTGCCAACCTGTAATTGGAAAGATCAACATTATCTCAGAACAATGCCCTTAAAATGGGTTTTGTTTCATCAACATCTTCTTGACTATCATCATTGTAATTGCCGACACTGCCATCATCATCACCATCCTCATCAACATTTACATCGTCGTCGTCATCATCATCATCATAATCACAATCATCATCAATCATCATTATCATCGTCATCATCATCATCATCGCCATCATCATTATCATCATAATCACCATCATCATCAATCATTATCATCGTTGTCATCAACAACATCATCATCGTTGTCATCAACAACATCATCATCATCATCATCATCGTCATCATCTTAATCATCAGTTTTACAGTATTTAAAGATCATCAATATCACAATCATCAATATATCACAATCATCTTCATCATCATCATCATCATCATCATCATCATCATCATCATCAGTACTGCATCAGTATCCTCTCCATCATCATAAGCATCATTAGACATTCACCTTTGTATCCTTGCACTGGTTAAGACCGAGGTCGGTGATGATCTCGTCCACACGATCTCGCTTCTCCTCATCCGAGATGGAGGTCGGAAGACGGAGGGCCGCGGAGAAGGCAAGATTTTCTCTCACTGTCAGGGTTCCCATGACAACATCATCCTGGATGAGGGGAATAGTCATATACATTACAAGGATGATTCACATATAATCTTGCGGCAAATTAAAGCATTAAAAAGGTGTAAGGGTGTGTAATATGTTTCTAATATATACATTTATTTTAAAGTCAGAGTATTTAGAAAAGATATATTAGATTTGTACATTCGTTCTTGATTACACATCCTAACACTTTTTTATGCTTTAATTACATTATGGGACAGACAGACAGACAAACAGCCAGTAATTCAACTTTTTTTCTGTCAAATTATAAAAACACTCCTCTACATCCTGATATTGATCTGTGTTTGCATTTTGGGCTTGTTGTTTTATTACAAGATCTCATTACATTGATTAACATATTCAGGTCGGATTGATTTTACTACAACATGTATTCTCCGTAGACCAAAGCCTGAATATTTTCAGAACCAGTCCTGAACGGGTTAAGAGTGTCCTGTTGCTTGCAAGAACATTGCTACAGTCAGTGGCATAGCAAGTTTGGATTGATTGTGGGTTAACTCTGGCTGGAAAACTCCATAGGGAGTGGAAAATGTGTATGATTTTTGTGTGCAGGAATGACTGCAGTGTGTATCCATTGGCTGGGGTTATAATGATAATGTAAATCTCTATAATACTCACGGGAATAGCTCTATATAGCAAATAACCATTAGTATCATAATTATTAATGCATTTTTTAAAGATATTCATTTTAAACTTTTGATCACAATACAAATATTTTCATAAGCATTTTTGTCCTGGTTATGTTTGTGTATTGTTTTGTGAAATAATTGAGGAACATGTCTTCCAGGCTTCCCTTAGCTATACAGTTTTAAGCCATTTTTTATCTGTATCAGATTCTTCTACTTGTAAGTGATTCACATTATCTTTGAGATAAGATGCCGATTGCTGAAATTACATTCTTCTCCTTGTCTCTGCATCATTAGCGTACTGTTTCCATGGCAACCCTCTACCGCCTTCATGAATTCAATGTCTAGAGACGTAATTATTTTCCATTTCTAATTTCACGTCAAAGTTAATCAAAAGAAAAACACTTTTTCCTATTAAAGAAACAAGTACTCAAAATGTATCTCTCTTTCTCTATTGTATGCATCTTGAATGAAACTAAAATATCTTCCTCATTGTCATGACATGATAATTTTCTTTCGATTTTCTTTCTTCACATCATAGGGGTACTAAAAATACCCACAAAATGCAGTTCTAAATGATTTTCCTTGAAACCCATACAAAAAACAACCTTATTAGAATCAATACAAGTGTCCCATTTCCTTTCTCTACATATCTCTTTAATAATATATTTTTATATACACTATTAAGTAATAAACTACTACAATAATAATAATAATACAACCACTACTCAGTAGTGACACCAGGGGAAAAATTAATATTTTTTATTTTGGGGGCTCCCTATCTAATTTCATAAATGAAAGTTTTCGGGGCTACTTTTATCATTTTTGGGGCTACAAAAGTGATCATCGGATCGGCATTCGATCACGATCCGATCATGCCAATTTCCGATTATATGCAGAAAAACCAGGGGGGGGGGGTGCTCTTTTTGGCATTTCGGGGGCAAATTCGCCCGCCGCCCCTGTGTATTTTTTCCCTGAGTGACACAGAAATTGGTCCTTATGAGCAGGTAGTTTTCATAGACAATTCATTCGTGTGCAAAATACTTTCAAATGATACAAAGGGAAATATAGGCTTTCGCTGGAGCACATATGACTGTAATGAAACTAATAAGCGTAAATTTGCATATCGGTGACTTTAATTATATTTGTGAACAAGTTAATTTGCTCAAACAATTTCTAGATTTTAGAATATTCTTCCTGAACGACATATCCAGAATGGCATTATTTGAAGTTGCGAGGGAGTTGTTTATCATTAATTATAACGCCCCCTGACACATCATTCATTTATGAGCACAATACTTTCAAGGGATAAAAGAAAATGGTCTTAATAGACAGGTGGTCTTTGTACACAGCATAACTAAATAACATAAACGTGCAATATCTGTGCCTTGTCAAAATGTGAAAAAGCTTTTTTTTTTCAGACAATTAAAATTTTTAGAATATATCCTACCTGAACGACATATCCAGAGCAGCATTTGAAGTTGCTAGGCAGTTGTTTATCATTAATCAGAATGTCCCCTGACACATCATTCATTTATGAGCACAATACTTTCAAAGGATAAAAGAAAATGTTCTTAATAGACAGGTGGTCTTGGTACACAGGTGGTCACTAGAGCACATCTGACTGTATGCAAACTAATTAGCATAAATGTGCATTTTCAATTTTCTGTGCCTTGTCAAAATGTAAAAAGGCTTATTTTTTTCAAACAATTCACATTTTTAGAATATGTCCCAGGGCTCTACACTAGCTAGCACTTCCCCTATTGCCCAGGGCAAGTAAAATTTCATAAATGGCCTATAGTTTGCTTGCCCGATCGGGCAAATAAATGATTGGTCAACTATGAGAGAATGGAATTCCTTCGGTTAAAATCTCATCTAGAAGTGGGCAAGTAAACTTCTGTTTGGGCAAGTCAAAATTGAAAAAGTTATGATTTTACTTGCCCGAATGGGCCAGTAAGGAAAACAATGCAGTGCGGAGGCTGGTATATCCTACCTGAACGACATATCCAGAGCAGCATTTGAAGTTGCTAGGCAGTTGGTTGCCATCTATAAGAACGTCCCCTCTTACTTCTTTCTTATCCTTTCTGCTAGCCAATATGTCCAGGAAACTGGTGAAAGAAAAACACATTCATTCATTTAGAATATTTGTTATCATAATATGTACTTTATATCTTTTACATATAAACTGGGTTCCAAAAGAAACTTATCAACTTTTCAGAGCGACACACATTAAAATCCAAATCATAACAATTACTCATAACAGTCATAATTGGGAATAGACTAGCTACAATATCCCTTAGCAAGCTCATCTAAACAAAAACATTTTGCTTTAGTTAACAAAGAATAAAATAAGGTGAAATCACAAGAGGTCATTTTACAAAAATCACAGAAACTGCTTGCCTTTCGGACACAGAGCTCGGTACGGACAATATCCAGTCTAGTGGTTACGTAACCCGCTTTGAAGTTGAATGAATAGCTATTGAAAGTTCTGAATAGACCGCTTTTCGTGGAGGTTCGCAGCGAGCAGTTTCTGGGTAATGGGTACCTGGCAGGAATTAATTCTTTAAAATGCTTGATGCACTTGCTTGCAGGCAGCTCGGCTACAGCCCGTGTAATACGGTACAGAGCGCATCGGAATAGAATTTCTAGATTGATGGTGTGATATAAATGCTTGTCTATTATTATTGTATTAAATAATAATCATGCATATTACAAGAAGGAGTCTCCAGCACACCTCCACAAATAGCTACACATACCGATAATCGCAAATCTAAAACAAAAAAAAAATTCTACAAATACATGTGTTCATTAATATACCCATTTACATGTAGTACGATACATGAGTTGAAATCATTGCCATCATCAATATCAATATTCTAGACAAGCAGGTTAGTCAAATATTATCAAGCAAAGCAAACAATACAATTATCTCTCAACAAAATCTGCACAGCACCCTGTCTGTTTGGCTACTGCCCTTGTACAACAGAAGAAAAGAAGAGCCATACAAATTGTAACTTGCGATTGATCACAACTCTCTATGCAACACCCCTTATTATTCTAATAGGCTAAAAATGATATACATGTAGTAAGGACTATGACTAGATTCATGTATACTTTTAAAAATAACACCTTAGATTCCCCCCACCATTCTGACACAAAACTTACACATAAATGAAGGAAAGTGCATTTAAAATTATTCATGGTGGAGATAGTTTTATGCTAGCATTGTTAGCAAGATTAGCAAATTTGCAAGGACTTTGTTGTGCATTCAAAAACTTCACCACCTTCTATTGTCATGAAAATACTTGAGCTGAGATGAGCTGAGTACATGGACAAGTAGAGTATTATTTTGTAGAAGTGATTCTACTTCGTATGGCCTAATGAATCGGAATCAGGTAGGACGCACATCTGTTGCGGCCGAAATAGCACCACATTTTTGTAGACAATAGGTTTTCTATTGATATGCAAATGAGCTCTCGCTCCCCCGTGTATATATACGCCGCGGTTTCGCGACAACGCCATTGTATATTTGTGTGTAGCCGAGTAGCACCGATTATTCTACACGCTCGTCTGGGCGAATCCTCGTCTTCAACTCAAGCCTTTTCTACTACTGGCTAACTACGCCGGCTTGAAGTTACACTTTCACCAGCACACCCTAATGCGCCGTTAGGCGACCGGGTGGATAGGCCTGTATGCCCCGCGAGGGGACCAGGTTTACTATCAGCTGAAGCTCCCTATTGTGCCATCAGGCGGCCGGGGAGAGACGGCCAACCGCTACCTGTATGCCCCGTCAGGGGACCAGGTGAGAATCTGTACGTCAAAATCGGCCATCGAATACACCCGCTGATGATGCCTGGATCTCCCGTCGCTGATGCTGGATCTACCCGTCGCTGGGTGCTGGATTTACCCGATTTACCCACCGCTGATGATAGGTCTGGTCTACCCGCTGCTGGAACCGGAGTACGGGGCCTTAGCCGATCGAGATACCAGGAGCTTGGATGGAGATGGAATCGACATGAGGGTTTTATCTACCTTATTGTTATAAAGGCCAGCATGTACACAGCTCCCTTTGAGGTAGAGCCATGAAGCCGCTTTGGGCCTCTTTCGATTGAGCCGGCTACTGTATTAGCCTAGGCTGTATATTGGTATGGAAAGCCATGGAATGGCTACTAGATGAGGGTTATCTGAGATATATCCCGGCCTGAAATAAGGCGATGTTATATTATACATGAACATGCATGTGGACTCGAATGGGCTCTTTCATTCGGAGTGATGTTTATCCCACACACCATAGTTATCGACCGAAAGGAATAATGGTAATGTATTTGATGTTACATGATGTTACATGCCATGTTACAACCCCACTTGGTCAATGTGTGATCAGATGGTTCTATGAACCGGGGCCCATATCCACGGTATACTCGCGGCAAGTGGCCGCTGCAGTCGTGAGATAGAGACCGTTCGGTCACTTTGATGCAACGATGAAGCGGAGTATATACGGACAGGGAATGGTCGTGAATGATTATACTTCATTATGGCCATTTGTGCCTGAATTGGAATTGGTTATTCTAGAACCGATAATGATACATAGTGCCTTATTTTATATACTGGCTATGCCCAACTTACACATGGTGGTGTAATGGATGAATTTTATTACGGCCATGTACTTAATATTTACAGTTTGACGCATTTGCGCTGACCATTTTACGGCTAGTTCTGTCGACTTGTGTATACCGTGAGATGCCGGGCGCACCAATCATGGTGTCGACCTTTGAATGGGCACAGGATATCAGTTTTGCCCTATTTGCCGGGCGCCAGTGTTTTCGGTATCGGAAACTGAATTTTAGCCTACCAGCCAGCTTGGCTGTCGTGGGTTTAAAACAATATGACTATACTGGCATGTATATACGTGCTGAAAGGTATCTGATTACCCGAACCTGAATTTTAGCCCAGCCGCCATCTTGATTATCATGTTTTCGTTTAAACATACTGTCATGGGAAATGCGGTATATGACCATCACAGATTGTTAAGGTGATTTGATATGCGGTTCAGTATTCATTTTATGCACCATATCTAATTTGGTGCTATCATCGTTACCGTCGTTCAGCTTAACGACGCTCCATCCTTTGATAAGTCATTTGTCGACGTGTCGACCATTTCAAGGAGCCTTTATTTGGGCGGATCGTGGTATGTCCACGCGGATTATGACGGGTCATTTGTTTGGCTTGAAGACGGATAATTTTGCTCGTCTAAATTGTAAGAGGAATTACAATACAAGGGCGTTTGGCTGTGAGCCAATGCCCCGCCCTGGGCGCGTGTCAGTCTATTGCTCGCTTTTTGGCGCACGTAGCCATGGATACTTGCTATTGAATGTTATCAATGGGGCGCCTCTTAGTATGAATGCTAAAGCTCCCGGCCCGGTATGTGCGGTCTTGATGTTCGTGCAGTTGTATTGTGTGAAGGTGTACAGTTTTATCTCCGGTCATCCGTGCCTAGTTTCACGATATGAGTACAGGGGTCCTCCCCTTATATCGTATGATGTAAATTGTTCTCATGTCTTAGTGGAATTACACACTATTCTTATGCCTTTTGACTTTGCCAGAATTAGGCAAGCCATTGTCAAGGGTAAACCGGACGTTTTTCATTACCAAACAATGCAAAGTAAAGCTGACTAAGTGGTTCTGGAAAGGATACCTCTCTGAAGACATTACGGCTGAGAGCTCATGTTATAGTGCCAAGACATGATGGTGGACCCGTCTGACTTAACCTTATGAAGCGGTGGCGTGCTAAGCACGACACATTCCACCCGCATTTGTCTTATAGTTGTCGCATTCCAGGGTAGTTCATCAGGCGAGAAGATTATCACCATACCACTCCTTTTGTTCGTGTTGCTTCGCCCTGTTATGTGTTCCGATTTGAAAGGATGAATATCCGAGTAGGTGGATATTTTAGTTTGAGAACACCTCATTATCTGTTCTGCATGACAGCAGTATCGTTCATTTCTATAGCAATACAAAGTGGACATGAGTGAACAATGTTCAAGGTGTGAACATAGTTGTTGCCCCTATATCATAGGTTGCGACAATTGACAGACGAATCTGAACAATGCGTTCTGTTTAGGCACGGTAATGCCGACACGTATCTGTATTGACGGTTGTGTGTTATCGTCCCGCTATAATGGATTGAGTGTTGCAGTATTTTATTCATACTAACGATGACGGAGATTCGGCAGTCGTTCGTGCTAATCAATTTGCGGAACTAGATTATTTGCCGTGATCTATTGATTGGCGTTTTTGACGCCAGGTGATCGATCTATATATATATAGTATTTGGCATTATCGTGATTCAATGCCCTAGTCGTTACGCCTACGTAATTTGTTTGGGGCGTGTTTATATCGGAACTAGCGCCTTATGATCCATTCTTTAGAAGTACTGCATAATCATGTGTCAATGTGCGTTTCAGCATTGGTCAATCGTACGTGCGGACAGAAGCTGGTTTGAATACTTTTCGAATTGCTTTTGCAAAGGAAGCGTATACATTCGATTTCCTTGGCATAGTTGACGCATTACACGTGACAGGTGTAGCTTTCGGATACTTGTTTATCTCGGGGTTACTACAATATCTTACGTTAGTTTGTTTTGAGTGATCGCTGGGCTCGTTCCGGGTCGGATGGCACAGATTTATTGATTATACACTCTTGATTAAGACCGCTTTGGTATATATAACGGTCGTGTGTACCTTTTGTATAAGGTACTTTAGAGGCAACACACTTGGAATAACCTCGAGTGACTTTCGTTGTTTTTTTTTCGAAATTGGTAATTTCGGACCGTCGGTACGACTTTCATATTGGGCGCCGGTACGTTAGCATTATCTGCATTTTAATTTAAGCCCCATCGGTATGCGTCAGCATAGGCCATCAGCATGATCAGTAGGTCGATGGCATAAGGTTAATTGCCACAATGTTTGGATCCAATTGCAGCATGGTAGAACGGCGCCAATCTTGTCGCCTTGATAGTCAACGATACGTTTGTTATCGTGCCGCCCTTTTGTGTGGCGAACGTCTTTGTGATATTGCGTTCATTTGTAATATGTAATATACTATACGTTTTTGGGTCAGTGGCATTATTGTCTTATCCCGTTCATGGCTGGTTCCGTATACTCGGGCTAGGGTCGTCGGAGAATATAGATGTATAAAGTGGATTGATCAATCCTTACGGACAGGCGGAGAAACCGCCTGAAAGGGCTTTCGCTGAAAGGGCCTTCCAAACGTTAAGTGTTTTGCTTGTCACTATGATGGTACGGATAAAATCATTATAATTCAGAATAACACTGCTTTTCTCACATAAATAATATATGGATTCCGTGTGCAATGGCACTGCATGTTCCGTTGGGATCGTGAACATTCGGAATTGTTGAATCATACTGTCTTTTTTCCTTATTGGAATATAAAGGTTATTTGGTACACCGTGCTTAGATCTCGTAGTTTTATATTTGAGTTTAGACTCTCCCTCACTCTCGACTTCAGTGGTTGATAACAACCAGAGGAAGAGAAATATATTGGTTCAATTTAAATGATAAAGCTTTTTTGATTTGGAGGTCTAGCTCCTTATTCCGAGGATCGTATTATTCGATCCCGAGATTACTGTACAGGTATGCAGCATCACGCGGACACACGGCACGCGTCGCGTTTGTCCGTTCGTGGAAAATGTTTGCGCGGACATCATGGCTGTATTAGTGCAAGCTAAAGTATTGAGGTACCTGTATTCTTACGGGCACTGATTTAGAATGGATTTGATTTGGCCGTTCGCGTGACTTGTCTATCGGGCACGACAATTCTGGTTACTGTCGTGCGTAGTATTAGCTCCCCAACTCTGGCTTTGAAGGTCCTACCTGATTCCGATTCATTAGGCCATACGAAGTAGAATCGGAAAATTAAACGAGATTTAAATGAAATTTAGATTGAAGTTTAATTATGATTCTACGAAGTATAGGCCTAATATGAGGAGTCAGGTACCCGCCCTACTATCCGTCGGATTGGCTGGGATGTAAAACTTATCGAAGACTCTTTACACTTTGAGTGCCAGGGATTCGTATATTCTATCACGTCTATGGCGTAATAAGACCCGTACCCTTGTGGAGTTGGGCGAGCCTTTTCTTTGAAAAATGGCGTTGTCGCGAAACCGTGGCGTATATATACACGGGGGAGCGAGAGCTCATTTGCATATCAATAGAAAACCTATTGTCTACAAAAATGTGGTGCTATTTCGGCCGCAACAGATGTGCGTCCTACCTGACTCCTCATATTAGGCCTATACTTCGTAGAATCATAATTAAACTTCAATCTAAATTTCATTTAAATCTCGTTTAATTTTCCGATTACCTTCATGCATTGTTTTCTGCCAAAAGCTTAAAATGCATTTAACAGTAAGTAATGTAAATGGTGAGGACATTCTAGGATTTATTTTTGTAATTCAGTCAATGAAATCTCTCTGACCTCCTTCTACTGTTGTGTTCTAGGTACTGTATAATAGATGCAATCAGGTGACAAAATTGCAGTGTCATTTTTACATGAATGAAAAGCGTCAATCTGCCTCCTAGACTAGTCCCTCATAGATTATTGATTTTCTACAAGGATTACAACATTCCAAGAAAAGAACCTTGCACAAAAGCCTTCCAATGCTTGTACAGCGAACAAAGTGGCATGGAAGCTATCAAGAATACACCCTATCACAATCATTACCATTTTAGTATAGCATAGGAAATGGAATGTTGTACTATTTTACTCCTACATGACTACTCTGTAACAAAAATACACAAGGGCTTGGGGCGAATTCTCCCCCAAAATGCCAAAAAGAGCCCCCGAAAATTTGCATATATATACATGTACTTTAGAGTTGAATGAAAATCAATTTTTCGGAGCGTTATTTTCATGCAGGCAAGTTTGAAAAGTAGCCCCGAAATATAAATTTCATTTTGTTCCCCTGCTACTACTAAACTAAATTTATATACAACCCTGTACTGTAGTTCATAACATAATTGATCCTCATCTAACGCTTTATATTTATCCATGTCATCGGACACATACTGTAAACGTTGTTATTTTCGCACGATTAATATTTCGCGCTGAGCGACGTAAAAACACATTCGCGGGCTTTTAATTTCACGGCCGATCGTAAGACCCTCATCAAAATGATATTATTGAGTAAATGGAAATGAATATAATTGCATATTCGCGGGATTTAATGTTCGCGGACGCCGATTTCAGCGCGAAATACGCGAAAATTAAAGCACCGCGAATATGACCACGTTTACAGTAGTCAATCCCTACATAATGTGCACTTTGTACTCCCTTGGGAGTTGGGAGCAATGCATTCTGGCAGTCATAAGGTGCACACTAACTGCTCTAATACAGTCGTATTCATGTAACACTCACACTAGGTCCCTATTAACACACCTGGGTATAGAGTGGAGCATTTATTGTGGACCTTCTTACTGAAGTCTGAAAGACAAACTTGTCCCGTTCACTACGAGATTCAGAAATCCCCATAGACTTTGTACACAACCCACCCGGTTCCCGTAGTCAACGGGTTAACCCATTCAGAACTGACTGATTTTGGTTTAACATTATATACATGTACATTCTCCATAGATCCCTACCAGAGTATTTTCAGGATTAGTCCTGAACTAGTTTATGGGCATATAGACTTGTTTCAAACTCGGAATTCTATCAATGGAAAGCAGTCATGTATGCGCTACCAATCTTGTCAAGATTTCTAAACCTTTTTTCCTTCTATCAAATAGATTTCTTTGAGCATAGAATACCTTGCATTATAAAAGCACACACGTGAAAATGACATACACATTTTGCAAGTCACCCACGATTGTCAACAAATTTTGGGGAAAATAAAAAATAAACACGCTATAAAATGGAATCGGTTCAATCTCTATCTGCCAGGTGTCACAGTACATGGCATATTCACAAAGGGCAAGGCTAATCAAACCTCTGACGGTCTGACCTACATTAAGTACGGTCTGACCTACATTAAGTACATGTACGTACTTATCAGTGAATAATGGGAATTAGCTTTTGCATCACTCACTTCACAGCTTATTATGTGTCTTCACTCTTGAGGGCACATACCTGGGGCAAGGGGCCCCCCCCCCCCCCCGAATAACCGACCAACCACATTTACTAATAGTAATTAGCATAATTGGCTCTAACTCGGATGTCAATATCAATATGCTAGAATAACAGAAAGCTCAAAAGAGCGTAGCAGCTCAGCACGATGTATACCATCCTTACTCATTTAACTGTGTAAAGGCTTTATACACGAGCATATTTAGAGATCAGTGGAACTAGGTCTGGTCCTGTGTTATGATCATGCTCTCGGCCATCAGTAAAATACTGTACAGCCCAAGAGCGGATGGGTAACTGATATCTTCAGCAGCTAGATACATTAGTAGTACGGGTCCATGACTTGACAAATATCTTTTTTTTTCTTGCTACATGAGATGTTTTTCAAATACATGTAAGCAAATTACTGTAGACTATAGGATTGAAGTAAACAAATGCAATCCACACAAGTAATTGCATACATGTGTACATTTGCCAGTTGACATTGCATTTTGACTAATACCCTTATATTTCTTTATACGACTAAAGAACAGTTTTTGGAAACCCCTCTCATCAAATCTGTGAAATATTTGCTTTTATCCCAAAAAGGTAGAAATATAATAACAATATGATTTACAAAGCGCCTAATATATACAATATAATCTCTAGATATATGCAGTAAGCACTTTTAACAATTACTAACTTCATAGGATACAATGCTGGCCAACACACATTGTGCGCTCCAATTGCACTCTCTGGGGAGCATTCCTTCCAAGTGAATCATGGGCATTGAGAAGTTAATTTACATAAAGGTTTTACTTCCTATGGTGTCCCTATAGAGTGGTGAAGTGTGATGTCATAAATGATGTCATAAACATTTTTTTTAGAATTTTTAAATTTGGACTTCATTTTCAGAAAGAGCATAACAAATAATGTGCAAATACCAAAAACCAAAGGAATATGTTATGTATTGGCTGAGATATGTCCATCCTAATGATTTTGTTGTCAATGGGCAATCAGTGTTATAGTGCACTGGTTCATAAATTTATGAACCAGTGCACTGTAACACTGATTGCCTATTGAAGTAAAATGCACTCGGATAGGCATACATGTATCTCAGCCAATACGTAACCTATACCTTTGATATTCGGTATTTGGACATTATTTGTTATAAATGCTCTTTCTGAAAATGAAGTCCAAATTTGAAAATTCTAAAAAAGTGTTTTTATGACATCATGGCTTCTGTACTCTATTTATATGCCTTAGTGGATTAGTTGTCCTGCTGAAGGACAAATGCAGGGGGCAAGAATATTAATCAATAGTGGGGCCAATATGCATGCATCTACATGCATCTACATGTACATGACTGTGTCAATACCAAAACCAAAAAGAATGCGAGTAAATAAACGTCCTTCAAGAAACCATGCATACTTGTATGGTCAAAAGATCTATAAATGTGCGCTACTTGCATTATTGTGCTTAGTGCTTACTACACAAATCAATACATACACCAAAGATTTACTGGGATGTCATCCCATAATGACACTATCTTTAAATGGTAGCGTGTAACAAAAAAAAGATAACATACTGCGTAATTATAATATTCATATAATGTAGGCATAAATATATGTACTTAAAATTTATTAGCAATTAGGCTCAGTTAAATGTAGGTCTATACTTTATATGCACATTACATTGGGTAAACAAAAATACATTTTGCTTTTAGTCTGACACGATTTTATATCGGATCCTTAATAAACCCTCTATATACGGTTTGCACTAATACAGTACCACTTACTGTAATCAGTTAATGGAACCATGGCTTAAAAAGTGGTTGCATCATTATTACACTTTAATTAAAATGGACCGCAGCCTTTAATTAATGCCAAAAACAACTTGTATATTGACAGCCTTAGAACAAGATGCCCTTGTTTAAAGCTCCTTCCATTGTAAACAAAGCCTGTAGATATTAATATTAATGGACCACACAATGAAACTCGCTTTTATGTGGTACAGATCTCAAATAGACAAAACTAAAAAATTACTAAGCAATTTGGCAATAATATTGTCAGGAAATAGTAAAAGGAAATGGTAAAAATGTGCAGAACTACTTTCCACTAATAAAAAGGGCCAATGTATTATTAAACAGTTTTAAATCAAGAGCCAGAGATTTCGAACCGAGCAGGTTCTTTATTAAAGGAAAATGACAAATAACACAACTATATAAACCTGAAACTATATAAACATAATGCTCCATGTTTAGTGACGAACATGTGTACCTTGCCATTTGCCGTCCGTGAAGAATCTGCTGGGTTTAAAAGCACAGGTTCCCATTTAATTTACTTTTTAAAGGGACAAGAATTTCAAGCCTGATGTTCCGTAATGCCTCGGTCACACCTTTGCGTATGTTGCTGCGTATTGCTGCGCTAGGCGGGGTATATCAATACGCAGCCTTACCCAGCAATACGCAGCGATTTTGAAGTTAGCAGTCACACTATTGCGTATGTATATAGCTCGTATGCCGCTCGTATAGAGACTGCGTACGGTTGCCTATGGTTGCCTATGGTCCCGCTTTAGCTCGCTGTTGCTCGAAGCAGTACGATTCAATACGCAGTGTGCTCGCCACATTGCGTATGGAACTCGTTCTTTGCTCGCTTGCCGCTCGCTAGCCGCTCGCACCAGTTGGTATCGTTGCGTCTCACTGCGTATTCGCTCGCTTTAGCTCGACTGCCGTTCGTACTGTTGCGTGCCAACTCGCTCTGAAGCGTACCAGCTCGCTCGGGCTGCGGCGGTAGATAAAAACTGGTCATTTTGCGGCCTGTCTTTTTTTGCAAATCGTCCTGCTAGGCAGCCTATCGTAGTGCTAGCGAGCTAAAGCGAGCGGGAACCAGCGAGAGCGAGCTAAATCGAATGGCGCACGAGCTAGACTCGCAGCATAGCGAGTGGCACACGAGCGAGACTCGCAGCAAAGCGAGTGGCCATCGCAGTGATTCGTGTTGCTAGGAGCGGTGTGCAAGCAACAGAGCAGCAATACGCGCAATCATGCGAACGACAACGAGCTACAGCGAGGTAAATCGTATGGGAAACGCAGCTATACGCAGTGACACACGCTCTAAAAAAATGAGGTGCGAATGATTGCGTATACCTGCGCTAGGTCACTCGCTGTCGCTCGCTGTTGCTCGCATTCACTGGTTGTCACTCGCTCCCGCTCGTATGCAATTTGACCTTGCGTTTGCTTGCGAGAGTTTAGAAAATTTTAAAACTAGCGAGCGACATACGCAGGCCCCTGCGCTAGTCTGCGTATTGAGTACGTAGTGAGCTCGCATCATTGCGCTTTATTGGGTGTGTCTGCGTATGTCTGCGTTCGAGCAATACGCAGCAATACGCAAGCCCAATACGCAAAGGTGTGACCGAGGCATAACATGCACAATATCTGCTGGTACTCTCCTGTGATTTAACTGGTCTCATTTTGGCATTTTAAAGGGACCTAGTAAGATAGTCCGGCATTCTCCACCAAAGCATGCCCACAACTTGGCATGCATGACTAAAAGAATGAATGCTCTATACAAATTGCATAGAGCATCAGTTCTTTTTGTCGTACATGCCATGTCATGGGCAAATTTTGGTAGAGAATGCCAATTGTCCAAATCCACAAATCTTACTTAATGTAGATCTCTAGTGGTTCTCTCATACCTTGTTGTATTCATATCACCAACAGAAGTGTGGTACACTTTTTCTTTCCCCTTTATATTAAAAAGATATTTACGATTTAAGTGATCTCATTTTTTAATTTTCCACTGGAAAGTTATAACTGTGTAAAAAGTCAGTGCAATTAGTTCACAAATATCACTTTGCATACATGTTTGCCCATTACTTGGCCATATCCATTTAACGTGACATTTTGAAACATTACTCAGCAGACATATCAGATCAAAACAATGTACACATTTGATGCACCATTCATCACTTTTTGCACATGTCAGCAATGTTAACTACACTTTTACGGGCCTGAATTGCTCATCTGAGCACTAGCTCACTCTCTGTGCATGTGAGTGTGTGTGAGTATGAGTGTGTGAGTATGAGTGTGTGAGCAACTGCGCATGTGTGTTTGTTTTCACGAATGGACACCTCCTCTCACAGTGTCAATCAAATGGGTACTTTGATGATCGGATAAATACAGGTACCCTCATTTCCTTCTACCAGCACCAGGGGAAAAAATTAATTTTATTTTTCGGGGGCTTCTTTTCAAACTTGCCTGCATGAAAATAACACTCCAAAATTTGATTTGCATGGAACTCTTTGCAATTTTCCAGGGCTTTTTTATGGTTTTCTGGGGCTCTTTTGGGCATTTCGGGGGCAAATTCACCCCAAGCCCCTGTGTAATTTTTTCACTTACCAGCACAAATCTTCCAGCATAGTTTAGTACGGCCACTCTCACGACCCAATAACTTCTAATAATACTACCCTCATTAAGTATTTGTAGAGAGAGATAAAAGTATCCTTACGCATTTACATAATCATTCTTAATTAGTACTCTGATTAATTATTAACCTTCTATGACAGCCCAAGTAATCAGTTTTGACAGTCCCAAGCAAGCACAAATGTATAACCATGTTACTGTACTATGTACATTATGTCTCATAAGCAAGTACTAGGACCAGGGCTCGACATTCACACTGGCAAAGTGAAATTGAGAGGGGGGCAATATCCTTTCATTTTAATGTTATTTTATAATATGGAGCCTTAATGTTGGGGGGGGGGGGGGGGGGAGATAATAACACAGGCAACCCCCCTCCCCCCCCTCAAAATATTTGGGGGATATATCCCTTATCAATGACCACGCTACGCCACTGCCCTGATGCTGTTTTTGGTATATATATATTCTGCTTCTGAATGACCTTGCATGATTAAGTGTATTGTGTTAGGTGTAGAATATGGGAATCCTGTTGTGTGCAAGTCATAATTTTTAGAGATAGATAGTCCACTGATCTCACCAGGTACTCTACAATAATGAGTACTCTAATGAGCCAAAACAAGGTCATTTTGACAAAAATCAATGATTACACACTGGATAGAAGGCATTTAATATATATATGGTTTCTTTTCCCCAGTATACATGTACTAAGCTCAGTATGACTAGCCTTGCTATCAAAGCAGTTTTGTTCTGCTGAAATAAATATAAAAAACAATTAAAAATGCAATCTATTCAAGAGCAAGTGATGGCTGAAGAAGAGAGGGCGAAAACCTGTGCCACAATGAAGCTTGAATGGGAAGAAATTGGACCATGTTTAAATATTTAAAGTAAGAAAAACAAATGCTGCATAAATGGACCTGAATGTGCTATCACCGTTGCAATACTTGTTGTGACATTACAGCAGTCATTTCTACATTCTAAATCTCATTTTTTTTCTCTTCGAAAAATTGATATTCATAATTAACATTTATCATTATTTTCCAGATATTCTCACGTTTCTATCTAACTAACGCACATTCAAAGGTGCCTTGAAACAAAAACAAACAAAAAATCCCTCCCACAGCCTTGCCCTTCCACATTGCAAGGAATCATAAGGCTACATCAGGGGGGTGTTTCACAAAGATCCTTAGTTGAACTTAACTCTAAGTTGGACTTAAACAGTATGGGAAGCCATTAGTTTCTTTGAAAAATTGTTGTAAAAGTGATTTTTCAAAGGCATAAAATGTTGATTCAAATCATTCATATTTTATATTATCAAGGAGATTTCATGTTCTTGATGCAACATTTATGAAAAGTCTAAAAATTCTAGCTTTGTTGCTTTTGAATATATGGTATTCCAAGGCTACAAATGGCTTTCCATAATAGTTAAGTCCAACTTAGAGAGTTAGAGATAAGTTCAACTTAGGATCTTTGTGAAACACCAACTAGGGTTTCAACTTTCAAAACTAACCCTTGCCTGATTGCTGGGGCAAGTAAAAATTGATGTCAGGCCAAAGTACAATTTCATAAATGGCCTAATTTGATTGCCTGATCAGGCAACTGACATTTCTGTTCAACTACAAGAGTAAAATCTAACATCAAATACTGTGTAAATCTCATCTAGAAGTAAGAGGGCAAGGCTTTTATAATTCTAAATGCCCGAACGGGCCAGTAGACAAACAATCTAGTGTGGAGGTTTGCCTACATAACAATCTGCTGTGCCTTGGATCCTCATATCACTATTATAACAAAATGTAAAATAAATGGCTTATCTTTTGTGAATAGTGGTGCCTTGTTGTACCCTGTACCCTCTTATTACTATTATAACATAAATACAAATAAATGGATTATCTTTTGGTGAATGGTATTGAAAACTAGCACAAGAGTTATTGGTGCACAAAATGTATGGAACCTACAACAAAGGGAGATCTATTTGCACTATGCTTTGGGCAAAACACTGAACATCTATCCAAGAGGCTTCCAAGTGAATAAAAGGGACAACACCTATAAATCACCCGTGATACATCAAACGTGTACAACAAATATAAACTTGTCAACACAACTTTAATGCAGCTGATACCATTTCCACATGTATGGATTCATAACAAAAAATATGCACAATGTCAAAGGTTGATGTCATATTCTTTCAAATTTTACATAAAGCCTATAAAATGGGGTGTAAAAGCTTGCTATTACACAAGATGTCAAGTAATATGTACAATGGCAAATTTGATGCACAAAATTTAGATACATCATGTCACCATTTGTATAGGTGTGGACAAAATGATCATACAAATAATGAAAAAAACTTTTAAACAATCACATTTTATAAAGCTATTCTTAATAAGCTATTTAAAAACTTTGGAAAAGTTATAGTCTATAATATAGAAAACATGTTGGGTAATTGATCACAACATATCATCTTAGAGCTAGTCTGAAAAGGACTTGAAAATACCATGCATTTCCTGGAACAAAACATGACACAAAAAGTAAGTCCCCGGTACAATTAATCATAATTTTTGGCTTTAATTTGTACTCCGTCAATCATGAAGTAATGTTTACCTCTTATTTTTACCCATAATTAACTTATAAAATTAAAACAATTTAAAGTCTATTAATATTTGAGTCTATCAACTGCAGACCCCTATTGTTCTTGTGTTTGTACTTGATACTCACAACCCATATGAGCACTTGTAATTTCATTACAAGAATTTGTATTTAATTATTCATTTATAGTCCTTTTTTGGCAAAAATATATATTCCCATTACAATTTGTGTTGATAGATAAATATTTTAAATGAAAATAAAATAAACGAAAGATGCAATACAATCAGATTGCCATGCAACATGATTATTTTCTTTGTACATGGTAAAAGGCAAAGTTTATCAATGCTCATGTTAAAAATATAAATTAAATGAGCCTGAGACTAAGACTAAGTTGAGTTTTCTTGCATCACTTTCTTGCATATTTGAAACCTTCGCTCTGAACTTTACCAATTTCACCAAGCAGATGTATGCGGTAATTTTACTAATGCGGAAGTTGCTTGGAAAAGGAGGAGAGTATCTATAAACAGGATAAGATTATAATACGTGTGGTTTGCGGTTGCACCATGTGAGATGGGTGGATTGGTGAGTCCTGAAAAGGACTGTTGGTATTCTTTCTAGGAGAGTCCTAAAAAGAACTGTTGGTAGTCCTAGAAAGGACTGTTGGTAGTCCTAGAAAGGACTGTTGGGATAGTCCTGAAAAGGACTGTTGGTATTCTTTCTAGGAGAGTCCTAAAAAGGATAGTTGGTAGTCCTAGAAAGGACTGTTGGTAATCCTAGAAAGGACTGTTGGGATAGTCCTGGAAAGGACTGTTGGTATTGCGAGGAGAGGGTGGATAGTAGGAGGGGCTCGACGTTTTGAATAGGTTGACTATCCGTCATCAGGATAAGATTACTTTACAATTAAAATACTTTTTCTATATTGTTCCAGAAATGGTAGAATTTTGTGTAAGAAGAAACTTACGATGTTTTGCCGCCCCCAGTAGGTCCAAGGATCGCATTCATGCCTGGTTCAAAGATAGCACTGGAGGAAAGAAAAGGGAATGAAAATGTTGTGGTATACATCACATCTACAATTTAAAACAAGCAATAATATACAAATAATAATAATAAATGTTTCTTTTATAGCGCATTTCAAGACCGGAGGAATTCTCAACACACAAATTCCTTGTAGCACAGAGTGCATAGACAATGCAAGGGTGGTGAGGCTCTGAGCCTCGCCACCCTTGCAAATGTCTTTGCACAGCCTGCTCCACATTATGTACCTGTATGAGTGGTTTACAATACCTGTCAAAGCTACACAAAATAATGTACAGTTAAAGAATTTCATTCCGACAAGAATGGGCTCAAGAAGTCAACTAAAAATATTGCAAATTGTTGCAAACAGCAGAATAAACTTCTAATAATCTAATCTCATAATAAACCAAAAAGTTCACAATATATATCCAAATCGCTCAGGTATGTATCAGGTTTATAATATCTTCTGACCAACTCGAGCATTGAAAAGAAAGGGGTTTCAGCCTTTCAGGCACAAAAACAGAGCAGCTCCGCTGAGAAGGCACCGGTCTACTAATCCGGATGTCTTGGGTTTGAATCCCGGAGAAACCCCATTTGTTTTGCTCAATTTCATTTACATTATAATACGCTAGATCTTGTCCGACCCATTCTTCTTTAAAAGTCTATTTAATTGCGTAGTGAACAGGTTAACATTTAAAATAATCCCCCAAAATTCAACACAAAGACAAGCTATACAAACGAAATGTACACTTACAAACTGTAATGTAACCTGTCTTAGTGCCCACCTGTCTATAGTGGCCAATGAAAGTGATTCCCCACAGAAAAGACAATGAAATGGAACCTGTCTATAGAGGTGACCTGTTTACAGTGGCCACTTGTTTCCCTGTAGGTGGTCACTATACACAGGTTTTACTGTACAATGAAATTGAACCTGTCTATAGAGGTCACCTGTTTACAGTGGCCACTTTTCTTGTTTCCCAATATAGGTGGTCACTATACACAGGTTTTACTGTACAATGAAATTGAACCTGTCTATTATAGAGGTCACCTGTTTACAGTGGCCACTTTTCTTGTTTCCCTTTATAGGTGGTCACTATACACAGGTTTTACTGTACAATGTAATTGAACCTGTCTATGGAGGTCACCTGTTTACAGTGGCCACTTTTCTTGTTTCCCTTTATAGGTGGTCACTATACACAGGTTTTACTGTACAATGAAATGGAACCTGTCTATAGAGGTCACCTGTTTACAGTGGCCACTTTTCTTGTTTCCCTTTAAAGGTGGTCACTATACACAGGTTTTACTGTACAATGTTATGGAACCTGTCTATAGAGGTCACCTGTTTACAGTGGCCACTTGTTTCCCTGTAGGTGGTCACTATACAGGTTTAGCTGTACAATGTAATTGAACCTGTTTACAGTGGCCACTTTTCTTGTTTCCCTTTATAGGCCACGGTCACTATACACAGGTTTTACTGTACAATGTTATGGAACCTGTCTATAGAGGTCACCTGTTTACAGTGGCCACTTGTTTCCCTGTAGGTGGTCACTATATGTGACCTTACACCACAAAACGACCAATAAGTCGGGAAAATTGATTGTGCTGCTTTTCATAAAACATTAAAATAGAAGTCATTACCTTTAAAATGGTATATCATTCGTCATATTTGGACTAAGCAAACCCTCTCAAAATGAACACCAAAGATTTGGAATATGGCTGAAGCATTTTTAAAATAAGGGAGAAACGGGCCATTTAAAAGATAAGTTTGCATTAAAGCACTGTAATAAGATCACATTTATTAGATGAAAAAATAATATTTAAACACGATTTCCGACGCTCAAAATATGACAGAAGCTAGATTAAAATATGCTTATTCAGGAAATCCCAAAATCCTAAATCTCATATTTTGAACAAAATTTGACTATTTTAGCTAATAAAAGAGAAACTACCACAGCGACATAACGGTTGTTTTGTGGTGTAAGGTCACATATACAGGTTCGACTATAAATTTGCACTCACACAGAGTACAAACACATGTTTTGCACTTACTTGATCCCCTTCAAGATTTCTTTTTCTTCTTTTTTCCTGGAGCACATCCCTCCAACGTTGACGACATAGCGCAAATTGTGGCATGACAGCGTCGACCCACTCGTCGTTGTGGCTATCGAAGGGTTCTATGGAAACATATTAAATTTTACAATGTGATTAGGCGTGCATAGGAGGGATTAGAACCCCCAACAACAAAACATAAAACATTACTTGGAATCGACAATAAAGGGACTTAGTAACATTGTCCAAATCCTCAAAATACAATTGGAATTCTAGCGGTTCCCTCATACCTTGTTGTATTCATAATTCGTATTTTACAATAAAATCATGAGACAGGTTTCGTTTTTTTATTATTTCCCTTTCGTTAAAAAGATATTTATGATTGAAGTTTTCAGATGTTAAATAGTCCAACGGATCGCGAAAACCGTGTACAAAGTGAGTGCAATGAGTTTGTGAGTATCACTTTGCATTTTTGCTCATTACTCGGCCATATAACGTCCATTTTACTTGAAATTTTCACACAATACCCTGTGGACATATCAGATAACAACAATATACATTGCATGACCATTCATCACTTTTTGCACATGTCAACAAAGTTACTAGATCCCTTTAAGAGCATACTGAAAGGCAAATTTATATATTTACATTATTAACAATTTCCTACAGGGACCTGGTTGGCCCTCTATTATCTAAAGGGATGTTTAAGTAGGATTTCTAGTAGGGAATGGATTAACTCATAACGTGCCAAGCTCGCATTTTTGCGAGATACAATGCACACAAATGCCATAGAGCAGTAAAATCCCTGGCACGTGGGCTAGAGGCGCTTGTCCAAAAATACAGATTGCCTGCAAAATCGTGGTGAAATCAAGGAAAATCGCATCCGCAAAAGTGAGGACCATCCTTGACTGGAGTGTAGGGTTGTTATTTTGTCCATTATGACCTACGGAATTATGGTGACAGTTAGGGGACTTGAGAGTGCTAAAACTACATTCCTCTTAATCCAATTCTCCTAGTTCATGTCTTCATTTGTGTTGTTGTTAACCCATCAAGGACGAGAGCTATTTTAAGGCAAAATTCATCATTGTTTTCCTCTACAAATTGGCAACTCCTAAATTTTGTTGACCGATCAATGACATAAAAATAGGTGGAAAATATTAAGTAATGAACATTTAAGACAAAAATGAAGTGACTTTGCCGCAAAGTTACCAATTTGAACGCCAAATCTGTTTTTAAAATATCACAATGTGTTGCCAATTTAAGGATTTTTCCTAAATTATAGTGATTTACGCAATAATACAAATCATTAAAAAAATAACTAAAGCAGGTAGAGTAACAAAATAGGGCTCTAAAAATAGAGGAATTTATGGTCTTTCTTCCTGTACACTTCACATAACTAGTCTTCTTCTTGTTTAAGTGTAGGACTACCAAACCACAAATATGTGGGCCTTAGGCACTGATGGGTGAAAAATGTTGAAGTACAGGACCATCGCAACCTTGTCACTGTGATCAGCAATGAAATTTTTCTTGTTATTAGGCAACATTGCAGATGTCATTATATTGAGGAGAACCCCAAATATGTCAGGCAATCTGCATAAAATTTGTGGACGAGCATCACTGCTGATGAAACCGAACAAGAATATTCAGAATTGAATAGGAGGAAGGAGAAGAAATAGGAAAATATTGCTTTTCAATGCAATTGCAGATAGGATTTATCCTTTCTGTCATACCATGGGCAGTTCTCACTTTCAGGAGAGAATGCCAATGTGCTCTATCAGTATCAGGTACCTGATTAATATTTGGATAAAAAAGATAATTCCCAATCTCATAAATACGTACATTACACCTAGCCGGGTTGGCAAGAGACAGCAGCGGATTTTAGATTGAGAGGATCAGTGCAATGCCACTTGCAATGGAATGCCAATGCTTGGCAATGGACATAATTGTTTTTCTCCTTTTTTTTCTCATTTTTATAATATTTGAAATTTAGATTTAGAAGAAAAAATAAATACATGTATTGTTTGCTGTAAAATATTATAATTTGAATACAATGCCAACAAAATATAATAACAACAACATAATACACAATTACACACACTGTGACTGTACCAACAACAGTCAACACATACAGTACACACACACACACACACACACATAATGGCAATGAATGGCAACACATGCCATATGTTGTTGTTTTTGTTTATTGGTTGCGCGTTCAGTTTGAAAATATTCGCCAATATCTAGATACCTACTTACAATATAACAAATTAACAATTCAATGTTTGCCAAGATTCTGGATGTAGTTTTTACTTCGGACAAAACATGTCATGTTAGAGGAAATTCTGAAATGTTTTTCTGTTGACGAGAAATGCGAGAGAGAGAGTCGAGAGTTTCGATATCTTAACGTCGAGCGACAACCAATACCAACACACGCCTGGAGTACCGCGGGAAACGAGCACCTTGCGTACCGCTCACATGCACATCTCACTGCTCGATGGCTCGCACTCATCATCATCATTTTCACTTCATTCATTACACAAACAACATCGCATGGAAATCTGGTTCAATTTCCCTTTATGCGTGGAAACGTGGACACGAAATATGATACAAAATTCGATACTTACTGAATCCACATTCATGGTGAACGTAATCTACAACTGAAGTGATAGAGATACCAGCAGTGGCAGTATAAGTAGTAACGATACATACAGTATAGTACGGTACAGCCGGGTGAGAAATCGATGAATGAATGACCCCGGCCGGTACGCGGTACATATACGGTACGTAGCGAAGATACCGATATTATTAGCAGCTGCGCTGGTATGACAGGCCGATTATGTTAAAACTCTACGGTAATTACCAATGTTGTATTATTATGTTGAATGCATCATTATATACAGGTTAACTGGTGGCGGGGGAAGATCACGGAACGTTTCTTTCCGAGGGGTTGCATTGAGGGGAAGATTGACGATTCCATGATGTTCCCGACAACAAAGTTAACATCTGTTTAGTCCGAAAAAATCAGCCAATGTTTCGAGGGTTCTTTGGCGATTTTTGTTTTCTCACCTGCTCTCTATGAGGGGATAGTATACAAATGATGCGCAGGTATGAGTGGGTCGGTAGGAATTGTTTGCACAAGGTAACTATGGAACTGTTAAACCCACGAGGCGAAGCCGAGTGGGTTTAGACTAGTTTCCATAGTTACCGCGTGCAAACAATTCCACCGACCCACAAAATAAACTTGCGCATCATCTGTTTTATAGAATGGGCATTGTTACGCCCCCCAAAAAGTCAAAAAATTAAAAATTAGAAACATTACCGGATGCATGAAATGATTTTACCGGACGCATGACATTTTTTACCGGACGCATGACATTTTTTACCGGACGCATGACATTTTTTACCGGACGCATGATTTTTTTACCGGACGCATGACATTTTTTACCGGACGCATGCAATTTTTACCGGACGCATGAAATGTTTACCGGACGCATGATTTTTTTACCGGACGCATGACTTTTCATGCATCCAGTACAATTAATTGTCTGCACAAATTTTGCTCTCAACCAATCAGATTGCAGGGATTTATCAACCCATTCTATAATATATATAAATGACCCCTCCAGTCGAGATGGATTTTTCTGTCTAACATCTGTTATGTTATGACTTAGTTTATGGACAAAATAACACACCTTCTCACTTTTCGTTTTAGCCCCTCTAACCTCGATTAGATTAATGCATTGATGATTGATTAATTTATTGATTGATTGGTTGGTTGATTGATTGATTGATTAATTGATTGATTCGATGTATTGTTTAATGTACTTATTGTTCGTATAGTTCATGTCATTTCTTTTTCACAGGGTAGAATTTTCAGTTTAAAAAGACTTTTCAAGAGAGCACGTTCGGCAGTAAAATCATAAAAAGTATAGTTTTTGACAATCAAATTTCCTTTGAAAAACGAAGTTCCATGACCGACTGATTTTCAATGACACCAAGAGTCTATAGGAAAGGTATACAATATGACGTATTCAACCCTTGACGTGCCCGATGCCCAGGGGCCCTGTGATAATGACGTGTACATAGCTGATGTACGTTTGTTTGACCACTTCCCGAGTTTATAACGCCGAGTTATTGAGAGTTTGTTGAGTTATGCCGATTTTTACCTGATTTGTTGCGAGTTCTACACGAATTATCGCGAGTTATATCTTTCAGATAATATACGTTCACACATTAGCGAATCTGCGCAGCGAAGATTCACTGCATGATATGTGAACGTAGCTGTTGTCGCCTCGCTCAACTCGCCGCAACTCGCCCTTTCAATTCGGCTATGTGTGAAAGACGCTTAACAATAACTACACGATGGTCGCAGGATAGTCGCACGATGTGATAAAAATAGCACACGGTTGGTTACGATGGCCGCACGATGATGTGAATCGTGGCACGATGACTTGCCATCAAACGTGTGCATTATATAAAGGCTTAATCTATTAAGGATATGGCATTTCATACACATTTCCCTACACGATCCGCTCTTTATCATAGTTATTTTGTTGCTTTTGTCGTAAAATAGTTGTTGAGTTTTTACATTGTATCACCGATATAAATATCGAAACACATTTCCCTACACGATCTGCCCTTCATAGTTCTTTTGTTGCTTTTGTTGCTTTTAGTCGTACCAAGGGTCGTACGATTGTTGTTGAGTTTTTACATTGTATCATCGATATAAATATCGAAATACATTTCCCTACACGATCTGCCCTTCATAGTTCTTTTGTTGCTTTTGTTGCTTTTAGTCGTACCAAGGGTCGTACGATTGTTGTTGAGTTTTTACATTGTATCATCGATATAAATATCGAAATACATTTCTCTATACGATCTGCCGCCCTTCATAGTTCTTTTGTTGCTTTTAGTCGTACCAAGGGTCGTACGATTGTTGATGATGTTTCATCGATATAAATATCGAAATACATTTCCCTAATATCCGGGCCTAATATACACGATCTGCCATTCATAGTTCTTTTGTTGCTTTTAGTCGTACCAAGGGTCGTGATCGTACGATTGTTGTTGATGTTTACAATTGTATCATCGATTTAAATATCGATGGATGATACCTGGGATCGTACAATAATGCCATCTGAAATTCGCCTTTTATGTTTTTTATTGGGTACAAAAAGTAAGATAATGCGAAGTCAACCTGGTCTCCCAGTAAAAATACGCGATTTTGCTATTGTACAGATCGTCTTATTTTACGAATAAGACGTACATAATAAGGGACCATGTATACTGCCATCTTTTGGCCATAATACAGTCATTTATGTACTGCTGGTAGCCGATTATTTTGTTGACCCCACCCTTAGTCACAGTCCCGTAAGCTGAGCCCCCCCCCCCCCCCCCCCCCCGGGTATAATTATGCCAATTAACATCCACATGAAACGTCATATAAACAACAGAGTGGCAGGTATAAACAATTAAACAAAGGTATTGTACCATTATGTTTTAATTCTTGTTTTTAACGAAAACCACTTGTAAACTTTCAATTTCATTTTCCCCATCCTTCTTAAGTCCATAGAGCCTCCACCCCCCCCCCCCCCCTGTAGATTTTTGAAAAGTGCACTTTTAGCCATTTCCAGACCTTGAGCGCTTCTATCATTTGCTGTGTCTCACCATTAACTCTGATATACCTGTTTTGGGTCTCATATTAAAGAGAATTATTAAGGCTTTCAGAAAATGTATAGTTTTATATCATTTCAAACATTTGGTTTCATGCCACAGGACCTCAAATGTGAAAAAATAGCATAAATTGGCATTTTCCACAAAATTATGATTTTTTTAACCTGATAAAAAAAAATATTAATCAACTTTAAAGGCATTAATGTCTATATTTTCTATCTTACATGTCTTGAGCATGTATCACATAAGAATTGGCGGTAGAGCGGCATTGATATGATTTCATGGTACATTTCAATAGGAAAGGTCATAATAAGTGAACGTCCGTGAGCATACATTAAAATCCATACAACCAGAATTCTACTTAGTTGTCAAAACAAAAACTATTGCCAAAACTAAGGGTTGAACCCACTGAACACATTCTACAAAAATTGTTGGCTAACTACTCCTGCTCGCGGAGTAACATTTTTTTGTATGAAATTATACTGGATTTCGTCACGGACGTTCTCTCGTCTTGTATCATCACTGCTCAGCGAAGTGCATCCTAGTCATCAATTGCTGGGGTCAGTCTGATGAACTCACAGTAGGGCCACAGTATTTTGCCTATTTGAAAACTATCTATCAAATACAATGTTTGGTTTGGGCCGAAACTGATCTTCGTGAACGTCCGTGATGAAAACGAACGTCCGGCAAGAGTAGTCCCAATTACGAATCTGAGGCTGCTTATCTGCACGTAGACACCGGTACAGCAATTTTAATTGGCAAGCAGCTAACCAAAAACTTATATCAGGCATTTTCGAAGCCTTTTGACAACTATTTATGATACGGACGTTCGCTCGGACGTTCGTTCACGGACGTTCGATCATGAAAATTGTTCTAATAATGTTACCATGTAAAACGCTCACATCAAGTTGATACCGTTTGATGTTGTTAGTACATTGTTATGTCTCTCATATCCCATATGGATATATTTCCTGCAAGTCATTTAACTGTAACAAACTTATGAAATGTTGTGCTCACGGACGTTCGTTCGTCATTTATGGCCCCAAAAATCTTAGTAAAAGTTCAAGTACTGGCACAATTTTTTGACAGCAGGTGCCCCTTGTGTGTGTCTTTCGACCCAGGTCACTGCCAACCACACATGAATATGTTGATTTTTAGTCACCATCACGGAGGTTCGTTTTACATTTGATCACCTTGCTTAGCTGTTTTGTAATACCCCTAGATATTATATTTACTTCTACCCGTGCAGCGTTGACATTATACTATAGGAAGGCAAACCCCAAGATTATGATTGTGCACAGTCGCAGGCCTACAAGCGAAAGAAAGCTGTTCAAAACATAATGGTAATAAGGGGGTATATGGCGCAATAACAACATTTCAACCGAAGGTCTGAGTGGAAACTGTTGCCCCACCCTCTGCAAAACTTGAGACTGTCGGCTCCTCCTCTGCTGCAGGCTTTGAGACTGTTTTCTCATCTGCCTGTCGGATTTAAGTCCAACTAAATGGCTGTATGACGCCAGTTGTTTGAAAAGAAGAGGTACATCACAAAGGTCGTCAGCTACTTGCGAGAGGATAGCTACATGTACTTGCTTTACAATATTGACTGTATTACGAAAAAGCAACGAATACATGCATACCCCTCTCCCCCCCCCCCCCCCCCTCAAAAAAGAAAATAAATAAATAAAATAATAATAATGATAATAATGATAATACGATAATAAATACATAATTATATCATAATTTATGCCTGATGTGCAAAGCTGCAATATCCAGCACGTAAGTATGCAGATCTAGAGACAAACGCATTTATTATTATGATGACGTATGAATGGGTTTTCAAAGCATCTCTGCTTCAATCTGTTAATAGTGCTAAATTATGTGGTATCTTTTGAAATTATATCTAGCAAGGAATTAGATTTGTTGGACTTCTTCCATTTAATAGAGATTGTAAGATTTATGCATTATTTTGATGACTTCATCGTAATAATATATAATATTGGCTGTTTTGTTCTTTCTTGATATATCAAAAATATTGTTTTTGCTCATTATAATATTATACAACTAAATTTCAGCTCGCGCAATATTTATAATAAACCATTCAAGGTCAACATTGTTCTTAATTCTAATTGAAACATTAAAACCGATTTGAGGTTAACAATTAGAATTAACTATCAACGTGATTATTTGAAAGATTTAACTTTGACATATTAATGTCATAAAACAATTTATAATCTCTGCAAATTAGATTTAAACAGTTAGGCTTTAAAATGATTGTTTTTATTATAATAATTATGCGATTGGTTTTACATTAAATTAAAATATTCTTTCTAAATATAATAATAAAATGTGATAATAAACACATATAATATGTTTAGCGTATATATTTAGCGCAATGGTTTCTATGTCTAATATTTCTTTATACAAAACATATACATGTATGATCTAAAATGCAATCTATATGAATTTATTTAAGAAATAAGTTATACGAGTATATTATTTACTTTGCTCATGGCTTTTGTTACCCTCAGTTTGTTTTATGTTTTGTGAAAATGCATATTAGCAATTCAGCCATATAGCTGGAATAGATAAATATATGTATTTTCAATTAATAAACCATATACGAATTGAATCGAAATATACGTACAACATACACAAACCAAAATAACAGTTTATATATTATGGGTCTCCCAAAGTCAAAATACATCTTAAATATATATGGCAAGGTTTGAAACGTGTGATAGGCATATATGTTTGCACTTACGTTATGTTGGCACTTACATTTATTTCTGTAATTAATTGACTCGAGATGGGACACTTGGGTACCACTCTAGGCAATTCGAGAACGTCCGTGAAATTAATACGAACGTCCGTGACATTAAGACTCATGTGAGAAACCGTATTCTGGTAACTGGAAAATGGCCTTTATTTTGATTATACATGTTATTTATGTTTGCAGAAATGTTGTAAAATCATTTATTTACAGAAGTATAGTGGCATTTCTGTTATAGAGTGCCCAACCGGGGAAAGCCGGTGTAAAATTAGGGGTTACGATTTCCACAGGTCCACTAAGAGTGATAGTTAAGTAGCAGACATGTCATTATAATTAATTCAGATAGCTAAAATCATCAACTGATAAATTCATATGTTTTATATTGGTCTGGAGGAGATTCAAATAAATGTTGTCATCAATTTCTGTAAGACTGTTCAGGCAGAGAACGTCCGTGAAATTTATGCGAACGTCCGTGAAATTGTAATTAAAAACAATATAGTAAGAAAGAGGGACCAGGCGACTTGGAAATGCTACTTTTATATCTGACTAGGATGTATACATGGTCTCTAGCTTAAATATAATAGGAATAGATAAAGTATTATCATCATATTGTTCTATAAGCATTAAATCAATTTAAACCAATAATATGGACTCGTTATAACGACCAGGTCCATGTAAAAACCAAACCATTTTTAAAGGTTTATTGCAATGTTCAAGTTTGTTTCTATAATGACCCTGTTTTAAAGCCATTTACGAAGAATAGAAACTCTTTTTGATGACATCAGATCATTCTGCCAACATTCTTGTTTCTGGCGAACGTCCGTGAGCGACATGGGAACGTCCGTGATGAAAACTATACTCTCTTTGGTCATGTAATTATGTAATATATGATCTAGACAGCAATTGATCCTATTAACATGCACATTAAAATATGTGATACGGGAATACGAGCGTATATAGGTGCGTTCCTAAAAAATGCGGCTAAAGAAAAGCAAAGGTTCCGAATAATACATTATTTAAACAGAAATATAACAATTCAGTCAAAGTTTGGACGTTTGTATTTTCTATTTGGCAAATAAAACACAATCCACGTTTGGCATACAGAGAGAAGCAAGTCTTAGAAGTAAATTGTCCGAATATAAGCTGTATATGACAGAAAATAAATGAGATATATGGGTACTAAATCTATATATACATAATCCCTCACGGACGTTCGCCTTTTGGAGATGGGTTACTTCAACAGTGAATAAAAACGGAACCACAGGGAGTTTCCCAGTATAATGGGGTATGCCTGAAAGCTAGGATTGCATGCTTTCACATTAGATAGATGTCTTTAAATACAAAAAATAAATTGAATTTTACCCTGTTTGGGCCGAAAAGTGCACTTTTCAAAATTCTGACCCTATATATGCGGTGATGACGCTGCGCTGCAGCAGTGCAGCTGCACACTGCAGCAGTACAGCGAGCTAGCTACCTGTCCGCCCCGCCGCGCCCCGGCCCGGCCCCGCGCAGCCCCGCCGGCCCCGCACGGATTATCGAGCTATTCCCGCCGGCGCGAATAATGTGGCGAATCTCGACACACGACCCCGTCGATTCAGATCAAATTGTTGCAGGAAATTACAACATCAGGGCAGCATGCAAGGAACATGATCGGATAAGGAAACAACTACCCAGCTCTTGATGCGCACATCTCTTACAAACATGCTGAGCTTGAGTCTTCTTACCGGCCAGGGAATCGGAAATGGAGAAAACGTGTCATTCTATCTCAGCATGATCAGACATCGTGCCGTGCCCATGGCCATGGGCCGCTACTGTCGGCCCAGGCATGCAGCTACCGTAGAGTCTGGGCATGCAGGGCAATCATTCATTGATTGGAAAATTAGCGAAGTCAGGTAAGATTTGTTATGTTAAAGTAAAACTCATCACTAAAATTTATGATATTAATAATAATATGGTAATTATTCAACAAATAAATTTGCACATTCCCATCTAGTGATCTACATTTTACATGCAGCTACGAATATACAATACAAGCTGAATTGTACAAATAAAACTGTAGTGTAATTGTAAAGAAAAGCGAACCCAAATAATGTATTACTAAACTAGCATTCCCATGAATATGGTACTTACTTAGTCTTAGTTAAAGGCATATATGCGTGGGTTATTAGACGCGTGGATCCATCTTGCGCACTTTTACGCACGGTACGTAATCCCCATTGGCTCAGTTATAAGTAGATCGACAAATCTATCGCTTTCATGGCCTTTTTGACATTATTATTGTTATTTTCACTGTCGGCATTCTAGCGATAGACGCTATCTATACACTGTGCCTTGCGCAGTAAGAACACCGTAGCTCGAGAGTAAAAGTTAGTTACGGAAAATCATTTTTTTTTTCACATAAAACACCACATTCTCACACTTTGAGCGACATTTGTAGCCCTATCAATACATTTAGGGCTGATATAATACTCTAACTCACCGATATCGTGTGTCGCTATACATGTCATTCTATAATTACGGCGAATTGTGAGATTTTCCACAATTTTCCATGCCTCTTCTTCGGTCTTTCGCGGTACTTTTTGTTCAAACTGCAAAAAAAAAAAAATATAACGTGCATCCGTATGCGCGAGCACTTTTTCAGAAACTTAGGCAGCTAGGTACGGTACAGCGCGCGCGCCGCAAAGCTGCTATACAGAACTTGGGCGCCAAGTTATAGCAGCTTTGCGGCGCGCGCGCTGTACCGTACCTAGCTGCCTAAGTTTCTGAAAAAGTGCTCGCGCATACGGATGCACGTTATATATTTTTTTTTTTCAGTTTGAACAAAAAGTACCGCGAAAGACCGAAGAAGAGGCATGGAAAATTGTGGAAAATCTCACAATTCGCCGTAATTATAGAATGACATGTATAGCGACACACGATATCGGTGAGTTAAAGTATTATATCAGCCCTAAATGTATTGATAGGGCTACAAATGTCGCTCAAAGTGTGAGAATGTGGTGTTTTATGTGAAAAAAAAATGATTTTCCGTAACTAACTTTTACTCTCGAGCTACGGTGTTCTTACTGCGCAAGGCACAGTGTATAGATAGCGTCTATCGCTAGAATGCCGACAGTGAAAATAACAATAATAATGTCAAAAAGGCCATGAAAGCGATAGATTTGTCGATCTAAGTTATAAGTAGCGATCGCAAACTGTCCCACTTCCGAATACCCGAGTCAAAAATGCATCAAAAATAGTCGCGTTCGGAATGTTTGTACTATTCAAATGGAGATCCATCAGAGATGTTTACGAGCGAAAATATCACGTAACACGCTTAACCGCAACCGACTTCAAAGTGCCGCTGTTTGATGCCTAGGTGATAGCGTGAGAAATTTGTTTGCTGCATGCAATTTCATAAGAAGGCCTTTGTTCAGATATTTCGAAGCACCTCTCTTCGATCGATCCAACACAGTCATATCGTGAGTTTACCTCGAGAGATTACGGTGGAGTCGAGTTGGAATTTGCTGACTACCCTTTATAACCCACGCATATATGCCTTTAAAATAAAATATTTAACCAGAGCTCCATGCCCAGTCGGGCCCACCCCTGGACATATGATATGTACCGAAAGAAAATTTACTGGGCCCAAAAATGGCAAAATTGTATTTTATGAAAATATGAGAATAACTAAACTAAGACAAAGTAAAAGTATTGGCATTTTACTTTATTTTACTACTGTATTCAAAATATCACTCTTTTCTAATCAAACGGGTCTTTCGAACTGTAATCCTTAATTCAATTCTGAAGATTCTCGCAGTAATTTGGTTGTGGGACATTCAACCCAAATTTTATTTTTCTCAAATCCTGATTATTTTTTAAGCTATGATCTCAGGAATCACAATGAAATATAGAGAGATTTAAATCACACTGTCGTGTCTTCGTTACTGAGATACAGAACTATACATGAAATGGCACATGTGGGACTACAATACACATGCTTTAATCACAGTTTTATAGGATTTTAAAGAAAAGTATAATTTCTCTTTCACTTTTTCTTTTAGATGTACTGTAAAACACTTCACAATATTATGAATATACCAACCAGTGTCTCGTCTATGAATTTGAAATGCATTTTCATGCTGAAAACATCATTTTGATTTGGACAGACAAACTGTAACTTGCTCAGGGTTAGCCCTGGTCATTTTGAACCCATTGAAAACCTATTTTTTCACTATTTTTTGGCTATTTTTTGGCTATTTTTCCACTAAATGGATGATTTTTTGACTATTTTTTCAAAAAATAGTATAAAAATAGCCTATTTTTTGACTATTTTTTCAAAAAATAGTATAAAAATAGCCTATTTTTGTACTATTTTTTTAAAAATAGTATAAAAATAGGCTATTTTTTTACTATTTAAAAAAAATAGCAAAAAATAGGCTATTTTTTCACTATTTTTCAAACTTTAAAATCACATCAACAATTTTTTGGCTATTTTTTTCACTCTGAATTCCACATCAACTATTTTTTGGCTATTTTTTTCACTCTGAATAAAACATCAACTATTTTTTGGCTATTTTTTGCACTTTGTTAGAACAATCAACTATTTATTTCTTATTTTTCCCATTGTAATTAAAAAAATGTACACACACACACACACAAACAGACATACAAAAAAACATGCACATACGCACACAAACAAACAAACATACGCACATACACACATACTAGTGCTGTTGACGAGTCCCGGGTACCCGGGTCCCGCCGAAAAATGTCGAGTCCCGGGCGCAAAAATCGATACTCGATATCCCGAAAAAAAAGCAAAAAGTCCCCTTTTTGAACGCCCGAGTTATCTGCCCACTCTCATTTTCTTTTAATTCCTTTTTCCCTCTTTGAACTCCAGAGTTATCTGCCCACTCCCATTTTCTTTTCTGTTCCTTTTGTGTTCATGCTCTCTGTAATAATATGCTAGTTATCATTCAGTTCACCAACTCCCACATACATGATACATTTACACGCGCTCAATGCATAGTCCCCAAAATCAACCACTGATCGACTATTCATGCATATTCATGATGTCACAGCCAATCAAAAGGCGACACGCACTTGAGATCAGATCGGTGCCTCGCTAGCTAGCCCATACATGTACATGTAGTGCGCTGTACCACATACATCAGCCTCGTAACTCAGACACACATTCATCGAACACTGCACTACACATACATACACACGCTCAGTTTGAATGCCCAAGGCCACGCCCACTCCCCAAATCAAGCGAACACTGCATAGATCTCAGGAGTAGGCTATGCAGTATGCACCACAGACAAGGGCCAAGGCAGACATATTCAATACTCCCAGAATAGCCATCTTCCAACACTCATATCAGCTGTTAACATTGTCTCCTTTGTGCGTAGCTAAGAAGAGAGACAGGGAGAGAGGCGAGGGAGTGATGAGTTTTTTTCCCCTCACTGCAGGCCCTCGCTTTCCCTCCCTCGGCCTCTCTCTTCTCTTATAAAGTATTGATTGTCTTATCAGCTGAGTTAAAAGTTTCCATGTTTTGTTTTTCTCAGCGACTTGGCCTTTTTCTTTGACGTTTATTTGACTTTGAATCCGAGGCTTATCTCTAACTTTTAGTTGAGCAATGAGCATACGCAGCATATCAGGTTTTTCTTTTTCATATTTTATGTTTTCATTTTTTCTCGTATTATGGGTCTTGTTGTTGTAATCTACTTGTGTTGTTTTCTTAGCTAACCAAGGAGGTAATAAACTAGTCAAGTGCCTCATTGTGCTAACAGGTGGCACATTTCGTACTAATCTTGTCAGGTTGAAGTTCTTAAAATAAATATGTTCATTTTTTTCCTGCAAGAGAAAGAGAGAGAGAGCAGCACTTGTGGACATTTATTGCGCAATGTATTGTATCTGACTGTATTGCAGTGTCACGTCTGAGTGTGCATATTTAGGGGGGCCTCCAAGGCACTGTGTGTATGCTATGTGAAAATGAATAGAGTCCTAGTATTGTTTGGTGATTGGGTAGGAAAAGTGGAAGAGGGTGTGTCCGTGCGCGCCGTGGGGGTGTGTATGCTTGCTGCTCGGTGATTGGCCGTACAAGTTTCTGGGGCGAGTGCAAACTGAACGCATGGCGTGACTGATGACCATGCATGTACGTACACACATGAGCAAAACTCAAAGAAAATGAAAATACATGGAACGGGTTCAGCATGGAGGCGGCCTTGGTTGCTGGCCTTGGTGTACTGGTAATATTTTATATCCATGAGTGTAGAATGCGGACGGATTTATAACTACTTGACGGGTGATCGAGTTTCATCATAATTGCATCGCTGTTACGTTCACACACTCGGGTCGGTCAAATAAATGCTTGCTTCAACCACCAACCCATATGTACACACTACACACACACACACACACACACACACACACACACACACAAGCATGTAGGCATTATTTTCGGGTACCCGGGACTCGCCCGAAAAATTATCGCGAGTCCCGGGTAGTAAATATACCCGAAATCGACAGCTCTAACACATACACACAAACACACACACGTACACAGTCACACACACATACAAACAAACATACGCACGCACACACATACATTCACACAGACACACACACAGGCACACATACGTACATGCACGCACACATGCATATACAGACGTACAGACACAAACACACACACTTGCGTACACGTCGTACGGACACAGCATACATACATCATACATACATGCATGCACACATACACAAACGTGCACGCACAGTATGCGTGCTCTCTCTCTCACACACACACAAACACACACACGCACCCACACACACACACACACACGCGCACACACGCACATACATACACGCATACACACACACACATACTTACGACTCGGTCATTGCACATGCACACAGACAGCTGCAACATTAATGTACATCACAATATACAGTCAAACCTGTGTATAGTGGCCACCCAGGGAGACAAGAAAATAGTGGCCACTGTAGACAGTTTACCTCTATAGACAGGTTCCACTACACTGTTTTCCTCTGCTGGCAGGGAATTAATTTGGTGGCCACTATAGGCAGGTTTGACTGTAGTTCAATGTGTACAAATTGATCCAGAAAGAAAAAAAGCATGGCCATCTCTCATTGGTTAGTTTCTGTTATGTGATATCCCATCATGCAATATTCACAGCCATTTTGTTTTGAGGGAAGCATGCAGCATGCTTGTTACTCCTCATTTTTGGTGATAATTTTGCAGTTTTGGGTGAGAAAATGGTGCTTTTTAATATATTCATTGCATGCATGCATCACTATCTAGTCTTCATTACTAATTTACTAAAATTGATTTCCCTAATCAATACTAACTGTCAAATTACCAGAGTTGCTGTTTTGAAATCAAAGCACATGGCTGGCAATGCAGTCCCATCTATTCAAATTTGTGTTTGCTCATTTAATTTTTGATGGGATGTAAAATACACTATTTTCTATCTTCTGCTTATATATGCATGTGCACTGAATGATTAAGGGATATTATTTTGATTTCCTTTCCAATTATCACTGGCTTATTTGTTGTAACCTATAGCTCTATATTCAGAAAAACAATTATACTCATCAAAGTTTGATTAAATTAATTTAACTATTTGTTGGCCATTTGGGGCTTCGCGCGATTACTGTTATTCAAGTCAAACAGCTTAATAAAAAATGCAAACATGCATGTTCTATGTTTTTCCTCATTCAAATAGCTTAAATAATTCATGACACAAACGTAGCAAAGTGTAATTATAGTGTGTTACTTTTAATGAACATAATTGAAAGACAATTTCAAAATATAGTTTCAAGAAAAATAGCCAAAAAATCGTTTTTCAAGATTTGTCTGAAAAAATAGCCATAAAATCTATTTTTAGGCTATTTTTCTCCTTCAAAAATAGTTTTAAAATAGCCAAAAAATAGTCAAAAAATCTATTTTTTCCCTATTTTCTTCAGAAAAATAGCCAAAAAATACATTTTAGTTATATTGATTTCGCGTTCCAAATATCGATAGTAAAAATAGGTTTTTTTGCTATTTTTTCGTACTATTTTAAAACTATTTTTATACTATTTTTATACTATTTTTTCAAATAAAAATAGCAAAAAAATAGGTTTTCGAGGACTATTTTTTGGCTATTTTTTTGCTATTTTTTGGCTATTTTTTTTCAAGCAGGGAGGGGTTTACCAAAAATTGATTACTTGCTTAGGGTATAAAAAATAGTTATAACTTGCTTAGGGGTTTACAAGAAATTGATTACTTGCTTAGGGTATAAATTTATAAAAAATAGTTTAAACTTGCTTAAAGGGGTTTAAAAAAAATTGATTAGGGTAGCAAATTACCGATAATCATACTTACTTAGGGTGTATATTACTATACAGGTGTAGGTATGTACTTTACAATATTTAGCGTTGTGCGGAGATCAACCTCTTCCGCCTGCAGCTTTATCCAACGCAAACATTTTTTTTGTCGGCTGATTTCTCCTCCAATTCTCCTCTGTGACGCTTACAAAAATTTGAATAACTTTCAACCCTGCTGTAACCAAACTTGATTGGTAGATGCCCTACATCGGCCCCCATGATATTCTGGGGTTAAAGGTCACATAAGTATTTCAAAGGTAAAATGAGGGTCAATGTGAAAGTTTACCTGCAAGATAAGGGTTGATAACTTTCCAACCCTGCATCTATTTATAACCAAACTTGATGCCCTACATTGACCATTTGACCTCCATGATATTCTGGGGTTAAACGTCACATAAGTATTTCAAAGGTAAAATGAGGGTCAATGTGAAAGTTTACCTGCAAGATAAGGGTTGATAACTTTCCAACCCTGCATCTATTTATAACCAAACTTGATGCCCTACATTGACCTCCATGATATTATGGGGTCAACGGTCACATAATTAGGTCAAAGATCAAATGAGGGTCTATGTGAAAGTTTACCTGCAAGATAAGGGTTGATAACTTTCCAACCCTGCATCTATTTATAACCAAACTTGATGCCCTACATTGACCTCCATGATATTCTGGGGTTAAACGTCACATAAGTATTTCAAAGGTAAAATGAGGGTCAATGTGAAAGTTTACCTGCAAGATAAGGGTTGATAACTTTCCAACCCTGCATCTATTTATAACCAAACTTGATGCCCTACATTGACCTCCATGATATTATGGGGTCAACGGTCACATAATTAGGTCAAAGATCAAATGAGGGTCTATGTGAAAGTTTACCTGCAAGAGTCTATAAGGGTTGATAGCTTTTCAACCCTGCATCTATTTATAACCAAACTTGATTGGTAGATGTCCTACATTGACCTCCGTAATATCCTGGGGTCAAAGGTCACATAAGTAAAGTAGGTCAAATTAGGGTCAATGTGAAGTTTGACCTGCAAGAGCTTATTAGTAGCCCCTGAAATTAAAAAAAAAGCCCGGAAATTTGTAGCCCCTGAAAATGGAGCCCCCGAAATAAAAATATTAATTTTTTTGCTGGTCGCATACGTAGGTCAAAGGTCAAATGAGGTTCAATGTAAAATTTTACCTGCAAGAGTATATTAGGGTTGATTACTTTCCAACCCTGCATCCCTTTTTAACCAATCTTGATTGGTAGGTGCCCTGTATTGGCCTCCATGATATTCTGGGGTCAAATGTCACATAAGTAGGTCAAATGACATCAAGTGCACGCAAGTTGGCGAGACACTTTACAGCTATCGCCTTGTCTATGATTTTCACTGTTATGTTTCAAACACAAAAAATATTTTATAAGTTACCCCCTTTTAAATTTTCAGGAATCCAAACAGAGAGAAACAAAAACACACCCCCCTTTTAACGAAAACTTTTGTTGAAAAGTCAATTACACCCCCTTTTTTTACAATTCTTTGGCCAGATTATGTCACACAAAAAGTCCCCCTTTACCAGAAATTTTGGGAACACCCATGCGGTCCCTCCGACCCCGGGGTGGTGGGGGGGGGGGGGGGGGGGGCGGACGTACACCATGACCACATGATTTCATTTGTTAGAACTCTAGGATACAAAATTCAATCAATCAATATGCCAAAATAGGTCTTAATTGTGATATTCTCAAGATCTGGTTGATGAATTACCATCAAAATTGAGTTTACAATATTAATTCAGTCATTTCAGTGCATGTTAATTTTGGCTAGATATTAAAATTGTTTGATAGGGGACTGGAGGCATAATTTTTTAGTGTGCGTAGTCTATCCATAGATCTAGGTTACTCAGATTATATTCGGACGGAGGTGTGCGGCTGAGACCTCCGAACCCATACCACATCTAAGGGTCATTTTGCTGTAAATAGATTTTTTTTTCGCCGGCGCGGCGTCGCATGTTCGCTGTGTATTTTCCGCAAAGCGAGCTTGAAATTTTTTGCAATTTCACATCAGCAAATCCAAAAATCCTGGATAAATGAGGGGACTAAAATGAATAATTGAAAAACGGGACCCAGGTCTTAAGGATTTTTTAAATGAAAAGGGGACCCATGTGTAAGGATCTTTCTTGAAAAAGTCACCCTTCCCAGCGGCACATCCCCGTATACCCAATATACGCAAGTACCCCCCCCCCCCCCCCCCCCCCCCCGGGTCCCCAATAAACATTTGTGCGAGTGCGCAGCGACTTTCCTCTTTTTTTTTTCTTACCTCACTCGTATACCTGGTAAATTTGTTGATTTATTCCTTTGATTTATGCCATCGGGTTTGCTAAGAACATAGAAGAACCATGGAGATTAGAGATTTAGAAGTATGAAAGAAGATAGAGCAGACAATGGCTAGATCAAATGGACCAACTTGTACCCTTTCAATCTCAAAATGTTTTGTTTTACTTAATTTCAAAACTATTTTGAGTGATTGATTGTTAAATGTAGTTAGTATTCCTTTGGTCTGTGCCTTCATTTAGTGCTGAGATAAACATTTTTTAGTTGCAGATTAGCGAGGATAAAAGAAGACCGGAACAGAAACTGGATCAGACCAATTTCTTATGTCTTAACATTACTTTCTTCGAAAACTATTTCCAGCGATTAACATGTTCTCTTCAAGATTCTGAAATCCCCATTTATATTTTGTATGTAGCCCACACTAGTTCACTGAGTCAATGGGATAAATATTTCTTTGATATGTGCCCTCAGATTAGGCTGAGATGAACCCAGGGCTGGTTGAGATTTGGAAGGATGAGAGACATAGGAGGCAGCGACAGGATCAGATTTACTCATCTTAGACCTAAAAAAATGTATATTTTTGTACATTATATATATTCTTTGCAAAAATAATTTCCTGTGATTAACCAGTAACCTTAAAAGTCTAAATTCTCCATAGATTATGTACATAGCCAACTAGCTTCCCATATACATCCATGGGGTTAATATGTCATTGTTTCTTTTGATATGTGCCATCAGATATATGCTGAGACGAGCCAGAGCTGGTTGGGATTTGGGAGGATGAGAGACAGAGAAGGCATCAACTAGACTCACCTGCTATCACTTCCATCATCACCAGGTTCGTTGTATTTAATGTTCATCCTGAGATGGGAATTCCAGGGGGGTGTTGCATATAGAGTTGTGATTAGTCATTAGTCGCAAATTTGCATTTAATCGTAAGTCCGAAAATGAGGCTAAATGGGTAGGCTAATCCTGATTGGCTCAAGTGCGAATGTTTTCTGCCTTACTATCAAGCGCAACTCATCGATGAAAGTAGTCAGTTATCATGAAGACTCAAATTATACCAATTAACAGATTATTTCCTAAATTATTACAGAATTGTGATGCATTCAAAGAATTAGGTCATTGGGTAAAAAAGTCGAAGATCACATGATCACAATTACTGATGGACGGATTATCATTAAACTTGGTACTTGTACGGCATACCAATTAATTTCACATTATATAGTCATTTTTTTTCTTCAAATTTCACAGGGCTTATTTTAATTTTTTTTAATCAGTAATGGCAGAAGCATCCATTTCTACTGCATGCAGTTGGAGATCCATCTAGTTTTGTTATTAAATGAAATGATGAATTCAAGTTGTAATGGTAATCATTGAATAAAAACAAGTATATTCATTACTATTCAGATTGAAATATGTTCACAATTGAAAATACAAGATGAATGCCACCCTAATCTCTACATTGTGCCAATGTTTTCAAAGTTCAAATAAAAAGATTTGGATTCAAGGCTGATCTGTAACAATGACTGGCACTTCATTGCTAGATGTATATCTGCCAGCACGTGGACAATTTACCCAGCGAACAGTCAGGCCTTGAGTGTTCACTTTGTCATATTTTATATTTGTTTGCGCAGGAGAGGTTGTGTAGAGGGTGTTTTACTGGTGTAATACCAAGGGGAGTTGTTGTCTGAAGGAGAGGCAGCGGGAAGAAATTGCTTCCAGTACTTCTTTCAATGGGAAACAAGAAAAACCGTGGTAAGTATTATATCCACTCAATCCATTAACTCTGTATGATTTTTCCAAAAGTGATATTTAAAATAAAAAATTGAAACTTAAAATTGAAAATTAATTTCACTTGCCTGACTGGGCAAGGAAATATTTTTCTTACAAAATAATGCATTTACTTTAGATTTACAGAATGAAATAGAGATTATTAATTTTAAGTGATCCATTTGTGAAATACAACTAAAAAGTCTAAAATCACTTGGAACCTTTACATTTTGTATACATTGTTGTTTGGCTTATGGTAATAATTAACCATGCTCCATCAATCTGGTACGTGGGCGGTATTCTGAAAGCAAATTAGCACTCAATCAGCGTTCAATCAGCGTTTTCGTATTCTGAAAGCCAAATTAACTTCTCAATCATTTAACTACCATGGTAACAAGCGTTTGGCGGGAAATCATTACGCGCAGTTGTGTAATCTGCGCACATCTTATTACGCGCAATTTAATTGCAAATTGGTATTCTGAAAGCTTAATTAGCGGTCATTTAAGTCTAAAGATAATGAAAAAGTTAAAAGAGCTAATACCTCTCATAAGTCATAACTAGCACCGGGAGAGAGTAAATTTGAACCACGAGTTCACATCCCAGCATGGCTGGGGTTTTCTCGCACATAATGACGCATATCGAATCGCTATCACAGAGATAGGATATTGCATTAGACAACAAAGATTCACATAATTGTTTAAAAGTCTACTTTTGAACAAGCATAATGATGGTGAATAATGGTAACATTATCTTCTTTCCATTACAATGCATCAGTGTGTATGCTTCTATTTCATAACGGTTTATATTTCATGTCCTTCACATTATTCAAGAATGTATAGAGATATACTTTGTGATTATGTCAAATATTATATGATTACAGCAATAATAACAACATAAGTATTTTATTTTATAAAAGAAAGAATATGATGCTAAAATGATGTTAGTCAAGTATTGTATACATTATTTGCTTCTAGGGATAACTAAATCATCATAACCTTTTTTGTTATACACGTTGCATCTATTATATGGACTTTTAATTCACAAATACAATCAGACAAATATTGGAGGCATTTGAATGATATAAATATCAAAACTTGCAAACAATATTCACTTTTTATATTAAATGTATCCTTTATAAAACAGCGTAAAGTTAAAATCTGATGATTTCATCATCATGGCCTAGGGTACATGGTTTCATAAATTGAAGTTATAACCACTTATTTTGGAGGAAAACAAAAATGTTGAAGGATGTATCTTATCCAAATTAATTAAGTTTAATTTCAGTAACAGAAACATGCAAATGTTCATCATTAAATGTCCTATAGTTACCGACATGTCGATTGATTTCATATTGCTGCAATTAACATTAAAATGAAATGATTTGTTATTAATACCTTTTCATCCTATAGACAGGGGTATTGAAGATATTGACTTACAGGAAATGTCTCGTTGAATAAAATAACATAGCTACAAATTACACAATATTTACAAAGTAATATTTCTTTCAATCAAAGGTGTGATACAATGACAATGCAGGCATTAGATGATATAGTTACAATTTATTTCAGAATTATCACAGTGAAAACAAATATGGAGTGATTTTCAACGCTAGAGATGAGAGCAGAGGGCCATGCCAGGAAGGAGGTCACATGCGCGTTAGTGCGCGTAAAAATCTTGTAACAGCCTATTTGATTGGATGGAATATTAATGAGGTGGGAGGAGCTTAAGATAGTCGCGCAGAAGTTAATTGAACGCTGATTGAGCTTTCAGAATACCGATTTTCCACTCAATCAGCGTGCAATTAAATCATGGACTTAAGTGCATATTTAAATGAAAAGTTAAATGAACTTTCAGAATACCCCCCCGGGTGGAAAGCAGCAAATGTGGATACATTTTCTTGCTGAAGGAAACATGTTGGGCATACTTTTGATTCTAAATCATATCCTAACAGGAAAAATGTAAAGCTAAAAATATGTGAAGCATTTTGTTCAATATTTCACATTCCAAGTAAGAAGTCGTGATTTTTTTTTAGTAAGCATGTATATATATAAGCGCAGTGGCATTCATGTCTGATATTTGGGACCAGCAGATTTTGCTGTACAGAACACTGCATTTCATACATTTACCGTAAATCTCTGTGTATATATAAACATGCACTTGTGTATAAAACGCACCACCAACTTTCACAGACACCCTGTAGTGCTGGTGGAATGCTTATAAATATACCACTGGTCTAGGGCATGGCAAGGGCTTTAGGTCGAATATATAGCAGAATAAATTTTCTCAGATAAAAGAAAGTGGCTTGTACAGGGAAACCTCGTTATAATGAGGTAGTCGGGGCAATCAAATTTACCTCGTTTTAAGTGGTACCTCGTTATAAATGGCCGAATTAATAACAAACATTTAAATGAACATATGAATCGGGACCAAAGGATTCTCCTCGTTATAAACGGTACCTCGTCATAAGCGAGCTCGTTATAACAGGGTTTCCCTGTACAAATGTTGTGCAATTATTGTGCAGCATATTCATGATTATTCTTATATTCATGAGCAGCAGTGTTCATTAATTACGCAATTTACCAAATTTAATAACTATTTGTATTACCGTAAACTGGGGTGACTTTGGCCACTTTTTGAGAAGGATGTATTTTCATTAGGTCTCAATCTTTAGAACTAATTTTTTATTCTATACATTACCCTATAGAAAGTTTAGAACCAATAGGAAATTTGTTCTACAAAGTGATGCTTGATGAAAATACATTATCTGAATCATCTCAAAAAGTGGCAAAAGTCACCACGGTTTGTGGTATGACAAAAATGTATAACCACTGGTTAGACTGCTGCTCACGAATGAGTTGTTGCAAAGATTGAGAAAGGGTGCCTAAAAGCCTTGCCCCCAGTCTTTTTAGGGGCCCATGAGGTTAAAGTCACAGGGTTTGTTAAGCTTGATATTTTCTAAATGCATAAATAGCTTGTTTGATAAATCAGCCTGAGACTTGCATGTATCTTGATCAGGGCAAACGGATATCCATCGGATATCCGACCGAGAAGGTCGGGATACCGGATTCAAATTTTCAGATTTTTTTAAATTTTTTTATTTCGGATATATCTCATATCTGTCCGTTTTTACACGACTCATATCCATTTTTCAAAATATCCTATTTGACTTGGCATATTCTTGATGAGGCAATAATTTTGTAGTCAAGCTGCAATATCTGAAGAATGGTTCAATATGTTAACATAAAGTAAGGTCCTTGTGTAATCATGTCAAGGATTAAAAATAATTACAAATGTATTGTACTTTATGTGCCATCAAATGCTTGCAACTTTGGACATATTTCCCTTAATTATCTTATTATTACCTGCTGATGTTTAATGAACATTATTGATTATTGATGTCATTTTTTAATAGAACTTATGCTTTTATTGGGATTTTATTTGTTTAACTTGTTAAATTTTGCATAGATGGTGAAACATGATGACTCCTCAGTTCAACTAGGCAGAGAGAAAGGGACTACATGGGTTGAAAAGCACACCTGCTTTTCAAGATTCGTACAAATGTCCGACTCATGTCATGGAGGTGTTGTGGCACGATTGGATAGGCGCTACACTGCCAAGCCAGGAGCCGGGTTCGAACCCAGATTGATGCCGCCAATACAAAACTAGTGTCCTTCAGCAAGGCACTTTATGCACATTGCTGCTCCCCGCCCAGGTGCAATATGGGTACTTGGCATGCATGAGGGTGTCAAAAGCATGAGTGCACTATAAAGTAGCTCCTGCTGGAATGCTCCCCAGGGAGTGGAGAAAGTGCACAATATAGTGCGGAAGTGTATCACATCCACAAGCACCCATGTTTTAAAGGGGGTGTCCGTCTTTTGCAAGCCAAATTTCAAAAGTTGCGAGATTATGGGCGTGAAACCTCTTTTTCGTGGAGTTATAGACCTAAACATAATCGAACTGACAGCTTTATGTTTATATTCCATTTTTAGTAGTCACCCATGTAAAATATTGCTTGCGATAGCAGCCAGCGCATTCCGGGGCTGAGTGTGACCCCTACGTGAGCTGCGCATAAATTGTGATCGAACAATGGCGTAAGAGGAAATTGAGGAATACAGTGGAACCTCGTTATAAAGAGCTCTGATATAACAAAACCCTCTTATAATAAGGTAATATTGCTGGTCCCAGCTCTTTATATATTTTTTTTTTTTGTACCCTGATATAATTAGAAACTTGCTCTAACAAAGTAATTTTCATGGTCACAAGGACATCATTATAACGAGGTTCCACTATACTAAACAAAATATCTAAGACTCTAAAACTTACATGTAATTTTATATTTCTCATTTTATAGACCTTGGCATACTTTTAATAATGTTGGTTTCACAATACCTTTACAAGAATAAATGTAATGTTATTGTTAATAATGTTAAATGGGTTAAACACATTTATGGCAAATAAGTAGTTCGATGATGGGATGATTTTTTTATTTGTAGAATCCAAATTACAGGGTTGTTATGCCTCTGGAATGAAGCAGCCATAAGCATTGGATGGAATTCACAAAGGAGGTTTGTGGGAGGTTTGTACAATCCATGGTTTGACCATGGTTTACATCTATGGAATGCTGCTCGTATACAAGTCAATTGTAAGTCAACATTGTTAACAAGTAAGGAGTTTACATTCCTTCTCCATCAGTTTACAAATGACATTCCAAAGATGTAAACCAAGGTCGAACCATCGGTTGTACAAACCTCCTTTGTGAATTCCACCCATCATGTTTTCTGGTTGTCTGTCCGTCCGTACTTCCCATTCTCGTGATCACGTTATCCAGGGCTCCACACTCACCTTTTTAGTCAGTGGCCCGGGCGGGCCAGTGAAATAGTTTCTTCCCCTATTCTGGTGGCCCAAAAGAAAATTTACTGGCCCCAAAACTGTGTTTCACGAGTAAGCTTTTTACTATTCAAATATCACTCTTTCCTAATCAAAACTGTGATAACAGATGAAGCACGAGATAAAAGAAAACAAGATTTTTAAATTTTGTCTATATGTCGGGTTGCATGAAAATCTGCTTGCCCGATCGAGCTACCAAAATATACATTTTGATGGATTCTCACCCAACTTAGTCCATGTATGTTTCTTGTAGCACCAATTAACTGATTAGATTTTGGGGTCATGAGGTCAAAGGTTGCAGGGCACATGTTATTATCTTGTAATTTGGAAATGTATTGGGGAATATCAAATTAAGTACCGGAATGTATCCCGAAAAGCCATTGTAGCCATCAGATTTTTGGGGTCATGAGGTCAAGGTCACAGGACTCATTATGCCAATATCTCAAGAACCAGTTGACAAATAACCATCAAACTTGGTACCTACAGTATATGTATTTGTATTTTGGGGAGCTAATAAAGTTATATAAGATTTTGGGGTCAAAGGTCAAGGACTTGGCTCATATATATGCAAAAATGGCTCATGTTGTGATATATATATCGGATCTGGTAGACAGATTACTATCATAATTGTGTTGAAGAATTAATTTAGTGCATGTTAATTTGGGCTTGATGATAAATCGCGCAAGTCCGGAGGCATCATTTTTTACTACGCGCAGTCGAATATGCATCTAGTTCGATCTGAATTTTCTTGTATGTGATGTACATTCATCCCCATCTGTCTACTGGAAACTGTTCAGACGATTTGTAAAAGACAGTTTTGCAAATTCTAGTGTTTGTTCAACATTAATTAGTATGCTAGTGAGGACAATACAAAGTGTACTATTTTTAAGGGTGCACTTAAATCTATTTGAATTTGCAATGAAATCTAGGCCAACGATTTTCATTAAAAGATAGTAAATAGGAGTATTTCTGAAAGTCTAAAGGCATAGTACACTTTTGGTTTAGATGGCACTTTCAGGAATCATTTTGCGGTAAAAACTTAGTTTACAATTTTAACGGAACACAATATTATTTGCAAGACAGAATTTACTTTGTTCAGTCAAAGTTGTTTTAGAAATGGGCAATTCCACGGTAACGGAAGGACATTCAGACGCAATTTTTGAAATTTAATCAAATAATTCCAGGATCCTGCTTATGATTCATCATTGTAAATAACATTTCTGAGACTATTGGTGGGACACCTTTGATTTCCTATTTGTTTTTGTTTTTTGTTACATTACGTTTATAAGATATGGGCACTAATGAGGCCGGTAACGGAAGGACGGCAAAATGGACATGGATTTTCAAGTTCTTTAGTTATGATCCAATCTCTGTGAAGTTTCAAATGCTATCATGTTATATTGGCTCATAGTCTATTCCCTAATGTTCAAAGAGTATTACAACATTTATTTGAAAGAAATATGTCTATTGGTATATTAATTACAAGAAGTTAATTTCTTCACTGTTCGGTAACGGAAGGACAGTAACGGAAGGACAGAGTTTTTGATTCATTAAAAATATCCTTTAGGGCTCTCAAAAAACTGAAATTTTAATGTGAACACATATTGCGATATCCAATCATCCAATTTTGTACCTTAAAACAGAAAAATAATAGAAAGGAATGCAAACAATTAAGAAAATCTAGAAATAGGCACTGTGTAGTCCCATGTGTATGGGTTCATGTATGGTGTCTGTTTCTCCTATCAGGAGACGCCCAATATTTTTTTTAATCATGTAAACTGATAGATATCATTATGTGATCATGATTTATGAACAAATATTCCAAAAAAAATAAACAAGATCAGAAATAATCCTCATTTGATTTTTCCACTTTTGGCTCATTTGGCATGGAATTGCCCAAATGTTAAATAGTAACCCTAAATTGTGTGAAGAAAAATACAAATTAATGCAGGGAAAATCTAAAAAGAAAACAAAAAGGGTTGCCACCACAGCCCGATTGGTCCGACCAGACATATCAATCAAGAATGTTGGGGATTATCATGAATATATTAATTTAGTTGCCCAAATAGTAACCATATATATATATAATTTGTTGTGTTTTTTGTTGCATGGAGGTACAAGATTCAGAAAATCTTGATTCACACAATTATGGAAACTGGTGTATAGAATGTGTTAATGGGATAGTTTAGCTTTGGTTTAGAGAGCGCCTCAACAACTGTGTGCACCTGTTTGCATAGCTTTAACATGCACAGTATAATGCGGTTGAATTGATACCAAGATACAAGTTTGTTTTTTATTTAAAACATTTTATTGCTGAATTTTTATCAAAACCTTCACATAAACTGATATATATGATATTTATGGCTGGCTAAAGCGAAACCCTGCACTATTCGGTAAAAATGATCAAAAGTGTTCATTTGATGCATTGTTCTAACAAATTAGTAAATAATTGGCTAAGATATGATTATTAAATTTGTCTTTTACACACATTGTGTGAACTTACCTATCCACTGTACATTCATAACTGTATACAATTGGGACAATGGGTGATTTCAAGTATGGTGTTTAGGGCTGGTGTTAGTGTTGATCAAACTGGCGTTTGTGTGTAATAAACACTAACACCGGCCTTAAACACCATACTTGAAATCACCCAATGAGTTAGCAAATATCACTTTTGCATTTTCACTGTTAAAGGGACTTAGTAACATTGTCCAAATCCTCAAAATCCAATCGGAATTCTAGCAGTTCACTCATACCTAATTGTATTCATATTTACTAGATCCCTTTAAGTTGGCCATCATTTTATTTTTAACATATCAGATCACCAAAAAACAGTTGATCAACCATTAATTAATTTTTCTCATGTCAACAATGTACTAGATCCATTTAATGTACTTGTCTTGATGTTCTCGAGTTGCAAATGTGTCCACAAGATTGGTTCTGTATGATGGATAAGCCGTAACCATGGCAACAACAATTTTGCAACAAAAATATGCAGTTTTCAAATAAAAATCCTGTAGAGGAAACTACTTCCACAGTTCAAACAGCAAGTTGAATGACATTTGGTAACCTTGATTTTTTAGGTAAGGATGTGCAGCACTAATTTTGTTATCGGATAAGGCATTGCCATGGTAACCACAATTTTCCAGCAAAATATGGCATTTTGTTATCAAGTTAAGAACTCTGTAAACATCCTACCAATGAGGTGCAAGTGTGCAAGAATCAAAATTAGATTTTAAAAGTGTCAAATTATTAATTTTAATCTAGGATCTTCATGATGATGCCCTTTATAGTTGAGGCGCATTTTCCTTATTCTTCTAATTATTCAAGAGTGGAATTGGTTATAATGTTTAATCACCATGGTAATGTGAATGGTGTAAGCAATTGCCTTCATTGGACATGTTTTTTTTATTACTTTTGTTATCAATGTGCCTCCACTAAGTGGGGCATTATGTGTTATATGTGAATGTCCATCCTGTTCTCGATTGCGTGATACTGTTCAATGTATCCATTTCAAACGTACTTGAAAATAATGAATTGTTTTATGCTGTTTTGTTAAATTTTTCATATTCAAACTTTTTATTGATGAGGGAGAAATTGCTTTCGTCCGTCCGTCCGTCCGTCTGTCCGTGACCACACATTTGAATAACTTTCCAACCCTATATCCCTAACCCTAACCCTAGCCCTATATCGGCCTCCATGATATTCTGAGCTCGCTTATAACGAGGTACCGTTTATAACGAGAAGAATCCTTTGGTGTCGATTTAAATGTTTGTTATTAATTCGGCTATTTATAACAAGGTACCGCTTATGACAAGGTCAATTTGATAGTCCCAACTACCTCGTTATAACGGGGTTTCCCATGTATAATGGTTGACAACTTTCCAACCTTGCATCTGTTTGTAACCACACTTGTTGGCATCGATGCGCGTAATTGGTTGAGAGACATCACAGCTATTGCCTTGTTTGTACAGTCAAACCTGTCTTAGCGGCCACCTGTCTATAGCAGCCAACCTGCCTATAGTGGCCACTCAAAGTGATCCCTTGCAGAGAAAAACAGTGTAATTGAACCTGTCTATAGAGGTCACCTGTCTACAGTGGCCACATTTCTTGTCTCCCTTGGGTGGCCACTATAGACAGGTTTGACTGTATTTAGAAGTGTTGATTAAATAATTAAATATTATTTTGTTCATGTTTCACAAAGTTATGTCTTCTTTGTTTGTTTCTGCCATGAATATCAATGAGAGTTTATGTAAAATTCATTGAGATATAAACATGAACATTATTAAATTTGTTTGTAAATGTTTACTTTCTTTGTAATTTAAGGGAACGTTGAGTTTTGGTATAGAGGGCGCTACACAAGATAATTTTGTTGATCGATAATGAAAAAAATGTTTTTAAAATAGTTGTTGATTATCTCTCTATCTAAGCACTTTTTCAACAAAACATCACATGCGCAATATTTAATTTAAAATGGTTGAAACCAATGAGTGTTAATAGAGAGTTTTAACAGCTGTGTTTGAATGATAACAGTCTTTTAACTTAGTCATTTGTAATGTTTTATTCCTTTCGAGAATTAAAGAGTTTTCATTATTAGTTTGTTATGTAACGGTGCAGGTTTTGGTTACTAAAAATTAAGTTTGACCGAAACTGCTCTCTTTTAATACCAACACTCAACTATCCATATTTAAGTAAGAGGAATTGTGTAACATACATCGATATATAAACATAACGTACATGATTAAATGGTTTACACTCTGTGATTTGTTACAATAGCTCATTACCAGACGTAATGTATTATACATGACGTAAAAGTAAGAGAGATTGCGTAACATTCAACCCATCGAGATATAAACATGACATACATGATTTAATTCCACTCTTTGTGATTTGTTACACTAGCTCATTACTGGATGTAATGTATTATACATGACGTACAAGTAAGAGAGATTGTGTGACATTCATCGAGATATAAACGTGACATACATGATTTAATTCCACTCATTGTGATTTGTTACACTAGCTCATTACTGGATGTAATGTATATAATTATACATGACGTACAAGTAAGAGAGATTGTGTGACATTCATCGAGATATAAACATGACATACATGATTTAATTCCACTCTTTGTGATTTGTTACACTAGCTCATTACTGGATGTAATGTATATAATTATACATGACGTACAAGTAAGAGAGATTGTGTGACATTCATCGAGATATAAACATGACATACATGATTTAATTCCACTCTTTGTGATTTGTTACACTAGCTCATTACTGGACGTAATGTATTATACATGACGTACAAGTAAGAGAGATTGTGTAACATTCATCGAGATATAAACATGACATACATGATTTAATTCCACTCTTTGTGATTTGTTACACTAGCTCATTACTGGACGTAATGTATTATACATGACGTACATGACGTACAAGTAAGAGAGATTGTGTAACATTCATCGAGATATAAAAATGACATACATGATTTAATTCCACTCTTTGTGATTTGTTACACTAGCTCATTACTGGACGTAATGTATTATACATGACGTACAAGTAAGAGAGATTGTGTAACATTCATCGAGATATAAAAATGACATACATGATTTAATTCCACTCTTTGTGATTTGTTACACTAGCTCATTACTGGATGTAATGTATTATACATGACGTACAAGTAAGAGAGATTGTGTAACATTCATCGAGATATAAACATGACATACATGATTTAATTCCACTCTTTGTGATTTGTTACACTAGCTCATTACTGGACGTAATGTATTATACATGACGTACAAGTAAGAGAGATTGTGTGACATTCATCGAGATATAAACATGACATACATGATTTAATTCCACTCTTTGTGATTTGTTACACTAGCTCATTACTGGATGTAATGTATATAATTATACATGACGTACAAGTAAGAGAGATTGTGTGACATTCATCGAGATATAAACATGACATACATGATTTAATTCCACTCTTTGTGATTTGTTACACTAGCTCATTACTGGACGTAATGTATTATACATGACGTACAAGTAAGAGAGATTGTGTAACATTCATCGAGATATAAAAATGACATACATGATTTAATTCCACTCTTTGTGATTTGTTACACTAGCTCATTACTGGATG